>JAOWAY010430571.1:0-20660 GCA_028565895.1 Goniobranchus geometricus | reverse complement strand
TCTCTCTCTCTCTCTCTCTCTCTCTCTCTCTCTCTCTCTCTCTCTCTCTCTCTCTCTCTCTCTGTATATATGTGTGTGTATATATATATATAACAATAGCAATCTCTTTTCAATTCTACGACATACCTGTACTTTGAAAATAATATATCATGGTAGTATGATGCTGTTTACATTTTCACCAATTTTTAAGTTGAGAAAGAACAATGAGAACAACAACAGATCTCTGAGTCTAACTTTCTACCACTGTACTTTAAATTACTATATAGTAAAATGCAGGTATCTTCTCAACTTTTTCATCGTAATGAAAACTATAGTTTAAACAAAAATTGCAAAGTGCTTTCTTCATATCATCACAGAAAAACAAAATTATGGAAGAAGTGAATTAAATATCCCGTTAAGCAACTTACCTCCAACGAACTTCATAAATGAAATCCTTCTCAGTGCATCTTTAAAGACAGATGTCAGGATTTAAATTTCATGACTCAAAGAGAATAAAATAAATGTACTCTGAACTTTATTTACTGTAACCGGGTGAAAAATGGTGGAAAAGATTAAGGACAACCCGCCAAAAATGTTTTTATCTTGACAAAGGCTTAACAAAATAATTAAAAAAGAGGAATCCATTAGCTGTTCAAAGATTTTAGTAATTAGCATTCTCCGCTTTCACACCTCCTTGGGTTGCCAGGTCTGCAAGTTGTCACTTTCCGAATAATACACACACATACTCAGGCATCCGTGTCCTCTGGTTCTAAAGACTTGGAATTGCTAAGCTTGATATGGCGCTTAGCTGGTTGTGGCTTTTTTGGACTGGTCTCCATTATTGTAATGGTGCTTGGACCCCCACCCTCTGTACTGCTATCAATGTCTGAGTCGAACTGATGAGGAACAAAATGAGGCCTTTTAAAATACAATACATACATTCCAAGAGAGTGAAAAAACCCAAAAAATCCCTTTAAACCTAAACATGGATGACAAAAATTCCATTTGATTATTCTCTGGAGAATTGTGAAAATAAACCTATTTTATAGAATCATTTACATTATTTGAATTATGATAAGTACAGCAACTCTTGTCTAAGAAGAATAATTTAGCTATGCAATCTATATATGAGTGCATGCAGCAGTCTTTGAAACTATATTGCCTTTAGAATTAATAAAGTACAACTGTTCATCCCTTCATATTCAACAGAAAACATGTAAACATAAACATGGCAGAATTTTCAGACCAACAACAGTCTTAGAGATTCCCATGAGAAATTTGTGATGTACAGCTAATCTCCATTGTCAAACCATTTAAAATCTACTGGATGTATTACTGTAAAAACGAAATCTATTTAGATGAAAAACAAGTGGAGGAACTGACAGGAAATGGATGACACAGCTGTATTAGTGAAAAGTACACTACTTAATCAGAGGTGCCACCTGCAATGTCTGATAAAGGAGGAAAATCTACTCATCCTTTCTTCCAAGCATTAAGAGGCATACAACAAGATTTTCACCAAAAGGAATAATCCTTGAATTCAAAAAAAAAAAATCATTAGACATTGTTATCATGGGATGTACACAAGGATGCAAAGTTACAAGGAAAGTTATTTTAATCAGATCTAGGTCTATGGGTAGTACAGATCTACTCCTATAGATTTAGATCTAGTTTCGGCTCCACATTGACATATTACAATGACCTAGATCTGCACATGCAGTACTAAGGAAGTGGGAGGGGGTTACTTTTAATGGTGTTATTTTTATAAAGTCAACCTAGACCCACATGATGCTGGAAGCCATGGCTGCTTCAAAGTAATATGAATTTACATTTGTTCTTTGATGCGGAGCGATGTCAAAACTGACAAAAATAGGACGCAACCCCTTTGTATTATTCAGTTTCACACCACAGAGGGTGAATAGTTTCACACCACAGAGGGTGAATGTCATAGACAGCACTTCCTTTGGATTTCTTCTCCAACCACATTTGTTCATTTGATTCTGAAGGAGTGCCATGATACCATAGAGCGCCATTTTGAAGGCAATGTGATGAAATAGAGTTAGGCATTTGAAATGGGACTAGGTAGCCAAAATTAGAATGTGACTCTAGTCAGAAATTTTGATTTTTTTTTTTAATATCTCTGATAATTTCTAATTTATTGGAATTGGGAATGTTGGATCCATGTGAAGATAAAGAGACTAACAGAGATGATGGTGACTGATTAGGATAACAACAAAAATCCACTCTTAAGTGAAAGAGTGGCACCTCTGTTTGATAAGCCAAATCTTTAAGATTATCATCAGTAGTGTTCATTTCAATAAAGTACAAAGAAGGTGACAATATCTAGGAGGTGAAAATGTCAGAAACCATAAAGTGCCACATATTCCATGATTATTGTTAGAGTGAAAATCCCAAATGAAGATTTAAAAAAAAAAGGAAATGGAGCTATCAATTTAGTTTAGGACAGTTACAACACGTCACTTTTCTACAGACTACGTAAACTCTTCGAAACTTATACTACATAAATATGAAAAGAATTAAGAAAGGAAACATGATATATATAAACCATGTTCATATTGTTTTTCACGTCATACAAGATCAACTATATTCATATCAAGGATATCGATTTTAAGTAGATATACAGATTCATATGAATCTTTATTGTGGTTGTTTATAATTCATTAAAAATGACTTTGCAGACATTTCATCATAATGTATTACAAGGAAAATTAAAAATTTACAAGATAATGTTAACATATTTCTGCCAGGCTGATCTAGACCTATATGATATGATAACGTATAACTGGAAGGGAAAGTAAGCTAGGGGAGCTAAATATAGGCATAATCTAAAGGAAATTCTATATATGATAATTAAAACAATTATTTAAAGAATAAATTTTGTCTCTTTTGTACTCAAAACAAGTGAGTTAAGAGAGTGACTTCATGGCCACCAGATGGTTTATAAACACTAAGGGTTAACACTTCATAAAAACATATTTTGGACACTTGTTGTGGTTGTAATAGAGCTTTGTAATATGAATGAATGACACTGTATGAAAATACTGCATATCACAATTCATATATGTATGCCAAAATGAAATTATAGTAATCATCCTGGAAAACCGGAACAGGTTATAACTCCTAGCAAAAACATGTTATGTAAAACTCACTTTTGTGAAACAGAGGGAAATGAATGGACAGGAAGACAATGCCTTTCAGACTATCTGAGATGATAAGTTAAAGTCTCTCCTTTATAAGATTAAAAATGTTTACTTCTTACCACAGGGCATTTCTGAGGATGATCTCAATTAAAATGAGAATGAATCATAAAAAATGGCAATTCTGAAAGACTGAAAAATTTGAATGATTCAATAAAACGAAGAAAACCCATAAGTAAACAGAATTATGTTAACCACAGTCCCGCTAGAAACATGTATGTGCTGCATACATGAAACCAAAGGGAGACAACTGGAGGCAAATTCTGGCACGATATCATTGGCCTGCAGAGCCCCAGGCTGAGCTGCTGTCCTCAAACTAAAATTGAGAAGCAAAAAGGCACAACAACAGCATTAGCAAAGGGTGTTTCAATTCTATTAACAATGTGACAAAGATGGGGTCTCATGACAGTACCATACTTATGGCATCACTTTCATGGCCTTCAGGATTTCTAAAGTGGATTTTGATCTTAAGGAAATTGCTTGTTTACAAAAAGGAGAAATCTGAAAATCTTTGCACTTGATGTTTCTAACAAATCATTTCCTTTTTCTTTTGGTTTTTTGTTTTTGTTTTTTTATCCAAAAAGTCAAATTTTGAGAGGCTTTGATAAATGGAGTTTCTTAATGGTTTGTTGTTCTTTTTTTTAATTTATTATTTTTATAAGGCCTTCACACTATTTTCATAAATATGGAACTGTATGAGGGATGATATTATGAGGAAAAGACACTCCCAAATATACAAGGTGATTTTAATATTTTTTTTGATGGAAATCAAAACAAAAAGTTGCTTTTATTTTACTGGACGTATTGATCTATAAAAAGAGAATTGAAATTTCATAAATGATGAGAAAACTAAAATGAGACATATTGATTTGCATTCAGAACTAGCCCTTGGCAAAAAAAAAATAAAAAAATGCTGTGATAAACACACTACAGCTTTTGGAGCATAGTTAAAGAAAATTTGGATAAGATAAACCCACAAACCAAGCTTTGAACATGAGCGCACTAAGAAGTCTAGATTCTGAGAAAGTATCAACTATTAGGATGGGATCACTTCAAGCTTAATATTTTGTAGCAGGAAGTTCTCTAACAGAGTAAACTACAGCTTTAGAGCATAATTAAAGAGTTTCGGAATGGCCTGAATCAATAAACCAAGCTTTGATCATGAGCACGCTAAAATGATCTAGATTTTGAGGAAGGATCAATTATTAGGATGGAATCACTGCAAGCTGATGTGAATATTTTGTATGAAGTTCTCTTATGAGTGAACATTGACGTTTAAATTATATGATCAGCTCTTAGGACAAATAAACAATAAACTTTTATGATTATGTTAAGCATATTCACATTAATAAATGGTTTAAAACATATCTATGTGAAAGACTATTCTTTGTATCTTTCCCAGCAGCAGATTTATCAATGCATTAAAAGAAATTGGATGCCAAAAACTAAAAAGAACTTACTGTGGTTCAAAAAAGTTAAGTTATCAAAATTCCTTAGATCCTACCATCTCTTAAAAAATTTGCCACCAGAGATAAAAAGTGTTAGGAATAAAAGCATGATATATTGATAAAGCCAAGAATGAGACAAATGTTTTTTTTGTTTTTTTTTAAGGAAAGTAAGAAAAAAGACAAAAGAGAAAAGATTTACAATGAAAAATACATATATTTCTTGAGAAATTTCAGAACATATCAAGTGACATGATAAATAAGCCCTATGTAGCAAATGGATTTCAGAATGTTTATTCTTCTTCAATGTTCTCTTATAATAAATATTTTGAACTGAGATTTAGGGTCAGTTATTTTGTATGGAATTATTCTTCTTTTGTCTTTTTTTTATTTGAGCCTTCATGTAGATGTAGAATCTGTAAAGCTTCCTTCATAGATATAAATAAATTTAATTTGAAAAATTATAATATATTGCAAAGAGGAAAATTATCAAAATTTTGTCTGAAGAGAAGCGAAGACCAAAAAAAGTTTTTTTTTAAAAAAGAAGAAAATTCTTTAAAATAGCACCTGATAGAAAGTGTATGAAAAAAACCCATTTAAGAATACAAGGCAACAAAAAGGTGTTATGTGTTATGAAAAGCTGATAAAAATATTCAAATGGTGTGAGTAATTAAAGCAGTTGTGAGAAGCAAAGTTTATAAGTGGCTGGATGAAGAAAAACTTACTTTTCCTGGGCTAAAATCAGCAAAATTGGCAAAAGGATCAGAGTTGCTGGTTGTCTTACTGGCTCCTGATCCTGAGAAAGGATCAGAATCAAAATCAGCAAAAGGATCGACTTTGGGTTTGGACATTAAAGAGGAGCCGCTAGGCAAAGGGCTTTTTGATTTTGGTGGGGCTGGTCGAGGCGGAGGAGCCTTTTTCTGCTTTGAAGGTAAACTGGGTTTAAAACTTGTGTCTCCAAAAGGATCATTCCCAAAAGCACTCATACTCTGTTCAGAAAGAATACAAAATCGATTAGAATTTACTTTCACTTCTATTTTCAGTAGCATCTTTGATAAATGTTATTTCATACTGGAATATTGTAAAGCAACAAATATATCATGAAAATTCTGTATACACTTTAAAAAGTCCCAAATATTGTCATAGTCAGTTAAAAAAGTATTATTTCAGAAGATGATCCTCTCCATACAAACAATGTCACACTCATTCAAAAAATGCCGTACTCATTTTTTTAAATTCTTGTTTTCGTAATACAATTTTCTAATACTTAACATTTTGCTATGACTTTGAATGGATTTGGTTATTAAATAAATAAAAGACTTACTATTTAGCTTTCTGATTGGGTATTCTTCTTTGAAGCTCCTAATTCAACACACCATACCACATCCATGTATATTCTTCTGTCCCACTCCTCTCTTTCTCTCTCTCCCCCCTCTCCTTATCTTTTGAGTACTTTTTTAAATTTTCTGTGTTATTTCCATGACATGCATTTTTGCATCATTCCTGTTCTTATTTCTAACAACCAAAGACTTGATATCCATGAGCTAAGCAAATTTTCTTTGCACACTGTCCCTGTCTTTCTGTGTCTGACAAAGCACATTTTTGTATGAAAAATGACAATTTTGTCCTCTTTTACTTTTTAATTGAGTAATCCTTAACTTTCTATGTATTTCTAGAACTAATCGAGTATGCGTTATTATAACCGTCCCTTTCTCTAAGTGGCATGTTCCTTCAGGAATGTCACCTTCATGATGGCCCCTCTGTATAGATCCCTTTCCATCGCCATCCTCCCAACTGTTGTCAAATCTGTTTCCATGTCTCTCTCAATGTCATCAGTCCAATGTTTTCTCCGTCTTCCTCTGCATCTATTATTTGGCATTCTTCCCTCAAAGATGGTTTGTTCAAGACTTTCATGCTGTTTACAGTCTTTACTAGCAATTCTCTTTCTATTCACAGTTCTTCCAGGATGAATACATTTGTTCTTTTCATAGACCATAGTATTCTCAAGAATACTAGAACACCGAGTTAAAATAAAACATGTTTTCCTTGCACCATTCAAAATAGGACAAAAATGAATTGAGACATTTAGCGTGTTAGCTTGATGACATAGGGTTGCCTTGAAAATGCTTTCTTTTAGATTAAATGGACTTCTTCTATCACAGAAAAGATATTTGAGCAAAAAACCTGAGAGATGTCATGTCAAGACAACATCTTATACACGGAATAAGGCATTTTCATTACTTTAAAAAGCAACACACAAAAAACTTCAACAAAACACACTAATGACTGATCAGGTTACAGTGTAAAGTACTTTAATAGACATCAAAACGTTGACATTTTCCTAAATGGACAGACTTTATGAGGTCCTCAATTTCTTCTTCGGTAACATTAACAAATAAGTTCCCTTGTGTTGAGATCCTCTCCTCTGACCTTCTCTTACATGTCAAACTGTACAAAATATTTGAACTTCACATACCAGTCCCATCTGGACCAAATGTTCAAGATAAGAAGGTCGAGGAAGAGCTATACCCTAATTCAAAATATTACACTTTGGGAGATAATCTCTTTCACTGGAGTTGCTTTGAGTGATACATGGCTACTGTTTTAATGTCTCAATTTAACACAAAAAATGATGTGTTAAGAAAAACACTAGATTTTAAATAATATTCTCTTACTGTCAACTTCCTCTTCATTTACTTATTGCTTGATACCCTTGTTACAATTGTTAAGGGTACACTGTATGGGACTTAGGAGCTATGATGGCATTTGTTACTGGAACAACAAAACTATCCAAATCAGAACAACTTAAATTCTAACAAGCATATGTTTGTACACTTTTTAATTAAGACTTTTTTTTCTTACCGACTGACTAGATTTACTCGTACTTGGACCCCAGGAAGCCCCAAAGGCATCAAAGGAATCTGTAGATTTCTTAGAGGAACTATCACTGCCACCAAAAGGATCAAGATTACCAAATGGGTCCGACTGAAATAGAAAAGATATGGAATGTGATTATCTATTTATTCCTACCACATTAAAAATTATATTATTGAAAGTAGAATATTATCTTAAGAATGTTTGGGAGCACAAAACCATCTTGCCAGAGCCACGTTGAGAGGTCCTGGGTTTAAATTCTGACATAGGTGAGCAAACCTTATTTTCCAAGGAAGCATCATGAGAAGAAAATCAATCCTATGTTTCAGATCAAAGGGACATAGACGACCCCCTTTCAAATATCTCGAGTATGAGGTAAGCATATAATTATGCAGCCATACAACATAGTGCCGAAAATGGCAATACAGTACTAATGCTCCATGAATACACCTTTGGGACATTGAAAATTGTGCTGTTTGACGTGCTATGTGTATAGACGGACTATATGGAATGACTATTTTCACATAGGCTGTTTATCTCACCAATTCATTCTCACCCCCTCACTTAACAACCAATCAAATGCAAACCCACAGAGGCTAAGCATGTGATCAAATCCGATGAACTACTATTTGAGGGGCAATTTAGATAGAAAAGATTCTGTCGTTTGCAAAAATCGTGAAGATGGGGCAAACCATATTCTTAGAAGGTGTATTTTTCAAGCACTAGTACTGTACTTTAAGAAAGACTAGAATCTAGATCTATCATTTCACAGTTGGTTGTTGAGAGTCATAAGACCATTCTATACAAGGACCAATGTCTAATATGAAATGCCATCTTCACTCTGGGATGTTGAATCTTTCTGCCAGATCTCTGAATTCAAAATTTTCAAATACAAGCCCTAAAATGATTCAATTTTGGCTAGATCTACTATAGGTCAACATCTAGAACTCATCCCAAAACCACTATATTCAACCCCGAGGGTAAATTGGCCGTTTGACTTACCAATTCACTACCCACTGTACCACTCTCACACCTTGAGAATAATCCGCAAAACGTGTAGAACACTCTGATAAGGGTTTGGGAGAGTGTTAATTTTCCAATGATCATCTTGCACTGCAAGTCTTACTCTCGACACAGTCATCCTTGCACTAAAAATCAGATTTTGTGTTCATATGAACTATTTAAAAAATTTGTAATTCAGAAAATGTTATGAGAGGAATCTAATTGTGTGATGCCATGTCCATGGATCAAATTTTCAACTTTGATACTGTAACACAGCAACTCGGGTATGAAAAAAAAAAAAAAGAAAGAAAGAAAGAAATATAGAAAATCATGCAAAATCAGAACTGTTCACTTACAGAGAACATTTCCTTTTCTACCCAGATGAATTGAAGCCCTCCCTCTCTCCTCAACATTCTCAAAGTACTAGAAAATTCCATTTCTGATGACAGCATTTCATCTGTAATATCATCACCTACCTTTGCCTGACCAGATGATCCAAAAGCATCTTTGAAAGGATCTTCTGAGCTGAATGGTTCAGAAGATTTGAATGGATCACCTGAAAATTTCAAAAACATTGAAATTATTGCTACATCAAAACAATCCAACCTGTAAGTGGGAGATGGGAGAGGAGGCAAGATATTTACCATTCAAATATTGACTTTAAATACCCACCAAACTTTGGTACCATGATATCAGCGAAGATTTTATTTCTCATCCAATAAAAACGTAGGACAAAAGAAGGAAATAATCACCAATAAAATGAAAATGTTCATCCTCTTCAGTAAAACTTAATCATGCACTAGAGAAAATATAATCCTTACTGTCTTTAAACGGATCTTCATTTTGAAATGGGTCTGATTGTGTGTCTGATCCAATCCCTGAGTTCCCAAATGGATCATGACCTTTGAAAGGATCGTCTTTGAAGCCATCCGTAGTAGGCGCCATATCAAAGTTAATGGTGTTTGTAACTTGTTTATCAAACTGAAATATTCCAAAGAAACAAGACTTGTTCAAATGTGAATATTCAGGCGAGTCAGCATTACTTTTCAAAGACTGCCTTTTCATATTTCATTACTTTATTGTTATATTATTATTAATCAAAAGAGACTCTCAGACACCATGATAAATTCTATATTGTGTCAAGCATTTGAGTCCCAAAATGCACTCAGTATAAGTAACTGTAACCTAAAAAACATTCTACTTACAGATGCTATTGCATCACTTGATGTGTCTCCATTTAGGGACCCAAATCCATTTTCAACCCCTTGGTACTGGTCTTTTAACTGCTGTATCCTTGACTTGGTCTGTATAGAAAAAAAAAATCATCAAAGCTTCTGAAGCTTTTATCAATCACAATGAAATGTAAGACATGCCAACATAAATGTTTCTCATTACCTATCTTATTTCATCTTGCCCTTAAATGGCCAGTAAATGAAAATACAGGGTGTTTCATAAGTCTTCGGCACGTTACAATTGGTAATATAGGCTGAAGCATTAGAAATATAACAATGTATCTAACATATTCTGAAAGTTTGTTATTCCGATTTTTTTTGTGTGGAATATTCAAAGATGTTCAATTTGAGCACCATTAGGAACCTGGCACACATCAAGGCAATAGTCAAATTCTAGGGATATTCAAAGAAGTTCAATTTGAGCACCATTGGGCACCTGGCACACATCAAGGCGATAGTCAAATTCTTGGAATATTCAAAGAAGTTCAATTTGAGCACCATTGGTCACCAGGCACACATCAAAGCGATAGTCAAATTCTTGGAATATTCAAGGATGTTCAATGTGAGCACCATTGGTCACCCAGCACACATCAAGGCGATAGTCAAATTCTTGCCAAATGCGTTTCAGCAATGCATTGTTGATTGTTTGAACAGCAAAAATCTTATATTAAGGTTTTCAATTCATCCACATCATTTGGAAGAGGAGGCACATAGACCAATTGTTTCACACACCCCCATAAAAAGAAATTGCATGGTGTGAGATCTGGAGACCTTGGAGGCCAGGGCATAAGAGCACGATCATTTCACCCAGTCCGACCAGTCAATCTGTCAGGCAACAACAAAAAAATTAGCATCTGCCAAAAATTAAAGGATGTAGCTTAAAAATGATACCAGTTTTATCAGCATACTGTACATAGTTCAACTGATATGACACATTTTAATGTGCCAATTGTTTCAAAAGCTATACAGAAAATGAATAGTAATACCATTCATAATCATTGTACTGACATCCAATAAACAAGAAATCTTTGTGCAGGCATGGCTATATTCTGATCTAGAGGGAAAAAAAGTTGCTTCCATCCTGTCAATTGCAGAACACCTCATCACTTTGCATAATATTTTTAATAAAGCCCAGAGAAGGGTTCCTCACAAACTACACCTTAAGCAGTCATCATCATCACCATCACCATCAGAACAGGCAAATGCTCATCGGCATGTTGGCAGCCATTTTTCTCAACGTCTCAAGGTCTGTCATCAGCTGCGATTGTGAGTAAAGAGTTGGTGGTGATGCTGCAAAAACTTCTTCTCAAAGCTGTCAAGAAAGTTGTACACTTATGCCACAGGTCTAATGGTTTAGACCATGCCTGTTCACACTTTGACAGTATGGAGTGAAACACCCTTTGTCAAGTTCTATGAAGCGACCATTCTCACTGTTGAGGCTCGATGCTGGAGGTACCTTGTCTAGATAGTGCAGGCCAGGAAACACTTTGATGAGACCAGATGGCAAGGGCCAACTTGTTGATGGTTTTGACTATGCCCAAATCAAATTGTGAGGAAAATTGCCTATGTCAATACCTCATATAATTAGATGAAAATCAGGCAAACCGGAGTGGGATGAGAATAGCCGAATTTGCAGAGGAAAAAATCAAATTTCCAAGGAAAGTTGGTTCAATGACAGACTGAGATCGTAGTCAGACTATGTTCATGTTGATGTGCACATTCGGACTGACCTCAACTTGTCAATGAGTAAGAATGGATGATACTGAGAATTCCTTTTTAATTCTAGACTTTGTTATGCTACTATGACTCTTCTCGACATAACATTAGTTGGCTTAAGAATAAAGCATGGCCATCTACCTTGCTTATCTGATCGTTGATGTCTTGATGAGATTTTCCCAACTGCTCCAGTTGCTGTTTACTCGAATCAACATTTTGCTCCAATTTTGATTCTTCCTCTCTCAATTCAATCAGCTCTTTTCTCAAATTTGTTAATTCAGTTTCTTGATCCTGCAAAGTATAAAAATCAAGAGATGAAAGCTGAGCAATTTGTATTTTCACATTAAAACAAAAAGTGACAAAGAATTAACCTACCAACATACAGAGCAATAATTCTCATAGAACGGTATTTCTCAATATTTTCAACTCAAGAAAACATTCAAATCTAAAGGTTAAAGAAAAAGCACTAATATCATGATGACAATACACTACATAATAAATTGTCAAGAAAGTCATTTATAGATAAAGGCATTTAAATGAGTCAGTTAAAAGTGTGAAAAATATCTTATAACTTGAAGTAACATTATCTACAGGTTTTACTGCCTGATAATCGATATCTAAATATCATCATGATACTGGTGACTAAGGAAAGGCTTCAGAATATTTGACAGTAAAAACAAAATTACTGAAGCAATTAATTTAAATCACTGCAGTGATTAATCTTGAATGCAGTATGATTTGAAGTTTTAAAGTAAAATAGGCAAAGCAGTGCAAATGCATGCATCGTACATGCATTTTGAATTTTATATACTGAAATAGAGATATGACAAGAATTGCTCATTACAGCTGTCAGTTTTTTTCTAAGTCAGAAGCCTGGTAAAAATAAAAGAGTGGTCGACAAACATCAATTCTGATATGATTTGTAATTAGCAATCACAAGAATATACCCAAATGATACAAAACCAGAAATAAGATCAGGGGAGGAACTGAGACAGACATAAAGACAAGTATTTTTTCTTTACATCAATGTTGTTGTTTTGTTTTTTCTTTTATATTTCTACATGCAATGCACAAAAATGATAAAGGAGATAAAAAAAATATACAGAATAGATGAAATTCAAAAGAGGGGAAATAACTTTAGTACTGGCATGGATTGACATGAAATTCTGAAAACCAATGACAAAAACTTATTTTGATATGTTTCATAGCAATACTGACGCTCAAAGGAACCAAGTCCATATAAGAAATGCTCAATGATGACACGTGTCATAAAAAGAGCTTTCAAAGAGATCTACGATTCTTGAGGTTCTACTGATTATGCCCCTACATAAACATATTGACTATAACAGGTTAACATGCCACAATATATTTCTGTATTCATTTATTTTTGTGTGCGTGTCTGTGTGTGGTTGCACAGCACAACTAGTTAAAATATTATCTTACTTTTACTGATGCTCTTTGCTAGCAAAGACATCCATGCTTATGGCCAGCAAATCAAAAGTGCCTGGAAGCCATGCCCACAGATTGCAAGATGGCAGCCCAAAGCATGGCAAATGATGTCCAAACAAGTTATGAAGGATATGAAGGAAAGCGAGCCTGCAAAGGCCGTCCTCAGAAAATGATTTTGAGATCTGCTGCAGGACTAACTGTTGATAATGTTTTTTTTAATCTAAACCAGCAAGCTGTCTAACTCTCACCCGTAAATTTACATAACTCATTTAGAGGATATATTATAGCTTGAAAATGAGTAATATTATATAAAAAAAGTTTGGGACAAAAAAAGAAACAAACAGCCAATGCAGATTTAAAAAGAAGAAAATAAAATTACTCATCAGCTAGTTTAAGTTACATTTTTGTAAAACTTGCTACAAAATTGCATGAATGAAATATTTCATCCATTCCATATAATTATACCTGTAAGATCTTTATGATATACTTTTACGATGTATATATATGAATTCGAAGTGTAAAACTACATCAATAATGAAGAGACCACAAGAAGATTTCAAGCCTTGTGGTTGTCATGGTTTTATGTAGAAGTCAACAAAAAAGGCTAACATTTTAACTCTTATTTTCCCTTCTGAGGTCTACATTGTTTGACTTTGTCAATTTAATATATTGCTTCAAGGTTATCATTCTTGTCTGACATCAATTCCAGGTCTGAAGTCTTTGACTGATTTCTTTCAAGTAAGTTTATTGAAACTCATGCTTTATAATCAGAACTATAGGACTCTTGGGCTAATTACTGTGAAAGAATTGAATGCTGGCCTAAGAATATATACAGCCTTTTAAAAAATTGGAAAGACATCTCTGACAGTGGCATAACATCAGAAAAGACAATCGTGTATTAGAGGGTAACAAACAAACAGTCAAATGTGTTATTGAAATAAGAACAATTTTACTTTGATGAGCCAGCTTATGTGACTTAATGGGGAAGGTTAATGTTACAGAATGAGCCTATTCAATATTCATGTCAAAGATGGATATTTTGAGTAGTTTGTTAGAAAAGAAATATCAAAATGTCAAAATGACTGAAAACGTGTATGTGACAGGATAAAGGAAAAAGGAGAAAGGAGGTCATGCTTAACCACAAATGTCACTGCATGATTTCTTTCTCCACACACCCCGGACTCTGTTTCATATGCAATGTTAAAATGCAGTTAGGATTTAATTCACAACCAGGCAAATACACAAAAGATTTCATTGTTATTGATCTTAAAGATAAATAAGTGACATGTCTTAAAAAAAAAAAAAATTATACAGTGAGGGAATGAGACGGGGTGTGTGGATAAGACCAGAGCAACAATGGCTTAAATGACAGCAAGAAGATTACGAAAGTGAGGGGAGGGGAGGGGGAGAGAAATGCAAAAAGTAGAAGCATGGCTCCAGTGCTGATCAGTCCGGCTCATTCACTTTTAATTTTGCACAGTTTTGGCCATTATTCGTTGACAAAGAAAAAGCAGGCTTAGAGACATGGATGATATGAATAGCAGCTTGAAAATGTTTTTCTTGATAGTAAAAACTGTGAATACGGATTTCATAGACATGTGAGCACTGAATTATATTTCCAGCCTGTGTTTATTTGCTTGAAAGCCATATTTAAATGTTGGCTAAGAAAAAAGAATGATCAAATTGCTCCCCTTTAATGATAATAATAATAATAATAAATAATAATAATAATAATAATGATAATAATAATAATAATAATAATAAAAATAAATAATAAAATACACTTATATAGCGCTTTCCATGCCAAGGCATCTCAAAGGAGATTTTAAGGCTCAAAGGAGCTTCTTGAGTAAAAGAGAAGACGGCTATCCATGTAATAGACAATTACTGTGGTAAAACCTTTTACCAGGTTTGGTCTTCCAGCTAGCTCCCCCTTCCTGCTTCTTTCATATCCATCCCATTTTTACCTTCAAGATCCAACAGATGGTACCTAAAGAATGCACTAGGATTTATTATTAACAATCAATTAAACGATGGCGGACAGTTTTTCTTCAAAGATATCTGATCAAACAATCCCTCTATATCAGCAATATCATGCATGGCTTACTGACTTTAAAAATGATATTGAAAAAGAAATTTCCATAAAATGCTTCTATCAAATGTGAGAAAAGAGAGGGATTTTCTTAAGATGACTTTTATTTATTCCAGCAAAGAAAGCTTTTCTTCTAGCCAACTTTGCACTTGAATTGAGAGCTACAAAGGCAAAGAAAGGCTTTATGTAGACAATGAAAATTATTCTAAAATAAATACGACATGTTGGAAGAAGTAAGAGTCACAGAGTTATTTGCGGGTATTCATAGCAAGCTTAATGCAAACTCTAGAATACTGTTTTGAAAAAAAGTAAACAGACTTTAACGTATGGACATGTACACAAGCATAGTCCCATGAGCAGAGCAAATGATTTGAGAAACAAAGAGGATATATATTTAAAGTGGCATGATACACAAAGGCAGTAGCAAACATCATCCAGAGGAAATTGAAATGAGAAAGGCAATAAAATTGGCCTCTAAAATGTGGCACATATGGGCAACACTTCTCAAAAATGAAAACTGCAGTAGTAAATAAGTTCACTTTTTCTTTGCTCAAATTTAACACACCAGATGCAAATAAAAAGCTGCCCCAGCTTGACCAAATTAGACAAAGATGAAAAGATTTATCAAAAAGTATACTCATTTCATCAGTATAAAACCTCCATAGCTGAGTAAGATAACATATTAGTACCAAATGCAGAATAAAAGAGCAACAGAAAATTAGCATTAAGCAATCTGAAGTTCCAGCCTCTTGAAACAAAACCATCACCATGTTACCAGTTACCTTAATCATCTGATCCCTGTTACTGAGCAACGATTTCATTTTGTTCACCTGAAAATTGTTAAGGTATACAAAATAGCTTAATTCAATAACATACCATACACACAAAAAGAAAAACGGTATTTGTCAAGGTCTACTTCATGCAAACCAAATTTGAAATCTGATATTTTGTTTCTACTGCACAATGTAATAATATGATGAGTAAACATGATGACAACAGCACATTTAAAAAATAAAATGATTTAAAAAATTATTGGGAATGTCTTAAATAATCCTTTATGTGATCCAAGAATAAAAGCACAAAAAGATCTAATTGAAAACTTCTAAAAAATGATACAGTGCAGAAGATAAATCCCAGTTCTAAAAAAAAACAAAACCTAATACACTGCAATGTACAAACTTTCACTTTTGGAACTCAAGCATCTTAATCATTCTGTGTATATATACAGTGCAGCACGAGATTCTCAAACATGAAAGAACTTGACTCCATCACGATCTAAAACTCGTCTCCAGGCCTGGTTTTAATCCCCCCATTTTCTTTGTTCCAGGAACACGCCTTACTCAAACCCAAATATAAAAATCATGAACAAAAAAACTTTCATAAATTAATGCTGTTTAAATGCTTAGATTCCAGAGGGCACAAGAATACATGAAGTTACTTAGCCTTCTTTAGTTAACATGTAAAAAAAGGGAGCTTGTAGGGCACAAGAATACATGAAGCTTCTTAGCCTTCTTTAGTTTACATGTGAAAAAAGGTAGCCCTTTTTGAGCCCAACAAGCTCATTGGGTAGGAGCTTATGCTGGTTGCCATAGCATGAAGCAGATGGTGACAGATTTTATCAATCACTCTCT
Source organism: Goniobranchus geometricus (assembly GCA_028565895.1). Lineage (NCBI taxonomy): Eukaryota > Metazoa > Mollusca > Gastropoda > Nudibranchia > Chromodorididae > Goniobranchus > Goniobranchus geometricus. The sequence goes on along the minus strand of JAOWAY010430571.1, from coordinate 4,022 downwards.
GCAAAGAATGCTAGCCCATTGCAGAATACTTTTCCAGCCAAAGCTGTACCCATTTTCACCTTGGTCCAGTGAAGCGACAGGGGCAACTTTTCTTGTATAAGAAAAAAAAAATGTGTATGTGTGCAGCACTGCCTCTCAGTTCACAGGGCCAAAGCTTTACCACTTAGCCACAGTATCCCCATTAGTCTTCATTGGTTGCCTATCAAACTTAGAATTGAGTACAAAGTTGCAGTTAGTTAGTTAGTTATTTTGAGGGTTTAACGTCAAAGTAATAAACAGTACATCAAAGAAATGTGGAGGTCGAGCTTTCTTTTTTACTGCTCCAAAAATAGTATTCGATGTATGTTTGTAAATTACTGCATTGTGCTGCTGTCACTGATGTCACTGTGTGTGTGTGTATGAGTGTGTGCGTGCATGTGCGCGTTAAGGAGGATTGGTGAGAAGGAGAGAGGGAAAAACAGATTGCCAGTGTTGATGGATGAACATTCTTGTACAGCGCTTCAAGCAAATCTTTGGGACTTTGCACTATATAAATCAACTCCATTATTATTATTATTATTATTATTATTATTTATTATTATTATTAATATTAGTCTTCATGTACCAGAGAACAATCTGTAACAGTAATCCCCATTAATGGAGATATGGAAAAGGAGAGTTCAAACTGAGAAGAAGATTTCACACTAAACACTTTGTTAATTCCATCACACAGGACCATCCTTTGCCAAAGGTTTAGTCACTTAAAAAGTAGTTTATTCCTCAATGCAGTTGTAAGTTTAACAAAACCGCATGATGCTGATGAAGATGTTCCATAACCTACCAATCAATCAATGCATGTTTCAAAGTGCACAACATCTCTTCAGTTTCAATATGATACAATGTCAAAGAACATACAAGCAATTCGAGAATAAACTTTTTAAATAGGCCCCTGCCTGTCCTGACTGACATGGGCATGATGAGTCAAAGAGTGACATCAATTTTCTACAAATATATCTAAATAAGTTGGTGAACAATCATTTGCTTTTACAGCCCCTCAAATTTGGAACTCTTTGCCAAAATATATAAGGGATAAAGAAGATTTTTTTATATTTCAAATACAGTTTAAAAACCTACTTTTTTAGACTGTAAGATAGAATGAGCATAATTTCATTTTTTTAAAGCATTAATTTTTGTTGCCATATGTTTGAATTGTTGTTATATAACACCTGTACTCGTAATTGAATTTGTAAAGCGCCTAGAGCCTGTTAACACGGGGTAGGGCGCTATACAAGAAATATTTATTATTTATTAAATAGAGGGCGTTGTGGCTGAGTGGACAAAGCATTACATTGTGACCTGAATGCTGCAGGTTGGAGCCCCACTTCCGCAGGGCCTTTTTTCCTTGGACAAGATAATTTACCCCTTTTGCCCTGGCAGAGCTGCTCTGCTGCGTTTCCTCTCTCAGTCTTCCTCTGAGAGAAACCAAAGGAAAACTTGCCCTATAGATGGGACGTTAAAGGCTTTAGTTTCTAAATCACTAAAAGTAAAGATACGCCAAAGAGCTTGTGTTGCCAGTTCTGTTACATGGAAGCCAAGCGTGGACTCTAAGGTAAGCAGATGAGTCACGAATCAATGCTGGTGAGATGTGTTTTTATCGAAGATGTATGAAACAAGGGAAATCACAAGTGGATGGCCATCTCAACCTCCCTAGCCAAATTTAGGGGAGTTTGATAATATCGTGCTGCACTGAAGTAATAAAATGAACAGGTCTATAGCGGCAAGGGCTTGTTTGAAAAAACGGAGAAGAAAATACAAAAAAAACAACAACTCCCCACCCCACAAAAAAATCCCCCAAAAAACAAAAAAAAAAGCAAAAAACAAAAACAAAAACAAAAACCAACAAAAAAAAACAAAACCCAGTCAGCTGGGTTGAAAGTTATCCCTCATTCTTTCTCTTAAAACCTGTGTGTCTTTTGGGAGAGGAAGGGGTGGAAAAAGGAAGGGGAAACAACAATGTCTTTTGTCAGTACATTATCATCGTACCTTCCTCATTAACAGTGAAACAAAGCAAATCCAAGCAATGAAAAAGAAAAGAAAAAAGTTATAATAATATTAATAATAATAATAATAACAATAATAAAGGCTTGACCAACCCTTTTCTGTCCGACACCTACACCTGACAAGACACAATATCAAGCAATAACCTGTGGCAGTTGTAAAGAAAAAACTTATGGTCAGTCCTTGAGACAAAACGTGCCACTCCAAGACAGAGAATACAGATGAGTAAAGGCAAACAAGGCTTCTAGCTACAATAATCACATGGAGTCAGTCTAACACACATGATATTGATTTCAAAACATGAGAAAAAGATCACTGCAAAAAAACCCAAAACAAATCAAGTCAAAGATTAGATAAAGGGGATAGGGTTTTACAAAACCAATTGACCATGATTTGTCATTTACTTTGGCAAAGTTTTAAGAGAACTAGTGGACGAAGAGGAAGCAGGGCATGAATGGGGAAAAGGAAGAGAAAGAGATTGGATTAGATGCATTAGTAACCACCAGCCAAAAACACTAATTGTTTCCATTGAATAAGTTCTCTTTGAGGAAAGAAATGTATCTACTTATAAGCATCTAGGAGAGTTTAATTTGAAACGACCTAAAATGCAATGAACTGAATATAAAGAAAGAAATAATACACCTTTTCCAGAATATATACTATGCCAAGCAGACAGGATTGATAAGAAAGGTCTTCTCTTGGATATGACTGCAACTCAAAGGAATAGAGAGGAGACTGGAAGACACAGTTCATGAAAACATTGGTTAAATATCAATTGCCAATATGAACAGGAGGGTTAAATAGTGGAAATTGTTAACTCAAAAGAAAATACACATGATCTAAAATATACTGATGGTAAAATGACTGAAACCTACAGGCAACACTGCAAAAATAACAGGGACCTCGTAAAAGAAAATCTGACAAGAACTATTCAAGCTACAATCCTGCAACAACAAATATTACAGAACATATTGATTTGACTTACAGGGGTTAATTCTTCTCCAGAAACAGGGAACATCTAGGAAACAATTAATGTATTGAAATTGCCTTGACAAAAATAATTGAAATTTAAAGATATCAGTTATTAAAGGAAATTTTTGTGCGTCAGAGGGATTGAGTTTCTCCATATCAATAAAAGTAGGGAATATGTACAAGATTTGGTGGTTAATTGTAAAAGTAACTCAGGGTCAGGTTCTGTACTTCTTTGAGCAGCTCTAAAATTAACACTGGATACGGCGAAATCTGGATGTGACCCACATTCTAACCACTGGTACATAGGGAGATTCTTTGTGATGGGAGCACAATCGTGAAATTCTATCTATAGCAGGGGCAAAAACTATCAACTTTATCATACTTTAAATGACCTTCTCCAGCTGAGAATCCAGGTATGTACAATTCTAAAGATATAAACTATACTTAAAATTTTTATAAGTGTGGAAACAGAACTCTTGTTTAACAAAAAATGTATTGCTGAGTCACAGAGACATGTGCTAAAGGCTTCCAAAAATAGATGCATCACATTTCAATTGACTTTTGAGGATGGATGCACCCATCATCTAAGGTAATGCTGAATGCATAATAAATTAAATCTTCACATAGCTGATTTTGTTTTGTGTTGTTGTTTTTTTTTTGTTTTTTTTCAAATTTCCCCTTTTAGAGTAATGGGCAAGGGGGAAGAAAAAAAGTGAAAAAGAAGGTTAGTTTTGTAATCCACTAAAAATAAGAAAAGAAATAAAAATGTAATGAATTTCATTTGTGGACAAATGAGACACCCTCCCCTGCCCCTTCCCCTAGAATCTACATCCACATACACACATACAAGGTTAAATGCCAGGTTCCAAGTACTCAAGAAGTGCTGCACCTTTTTTTTTTGTGGTCTTATGAGGATGAATGAGATAATAAAGATACCAGAGGTATACTTAAAAAAAACAACTCGAACATCAATAAACTCATAATACTGCGGAGACAGGACAGCGTGTCGGGAA
>JAOWAY010430460.1:0-13833 GCA_028565895.1 Goniobranchus geometricus | reverse complement strand
CAGGTATTTATTTTTTGGTGTCAAATCCTTTGAAATGGAAACCGATGTTGATGGTACAGACGGATATTCTCTGTTTTGTTTTGTTTTTCAAATGTGAAGGAACATCCTTAAAAACAGTCGGAAATCATCCAGGTTTTACTCTAGGCCTATCTTTCGCAGAAAACCAGAGTCGTCATAATCATGGCGTTTGAAATGTTCACTACATACACAGTGATGTTGTTTGGGTGAGCATTTGTCTCTGTAACGTCTGATTGCTGCAACCCACTTCTGAATATAGGTTTTTTTTCTTTATGGGGCAACTGATGAAAAGTTATTTCTCTTGCCCTTTCATCACTATTAGACACAGCTTTTTGGCGTGGTATCTTCTCATTATTGCAACCCCACACAACACAAGTTGTAACCATTTTGGTTTATAGTCTAGATCTAGGATCTAGAAAGAGACGTTTACTTTACAGCACAAAAAGCCTGATATGTATGCAAGGAGATCTAGATCTAATAATATTTAGATCTAGATCTATTCTACATCATCTCCACACAACACACTGTTCCTGGTAGATACTTTGCAGATTCATATTCACATCAACACCACGTGTTTGACCTCTAAACTCGAGCGTATGTAAACAATCTTCTAGCCTCGACTACAATATGGCGTCGCTTCTCCATTCACCCTACAGTTTTTCTGGGTCACCCGTCACTGGATCAGCGATCTAGACTATATATAGTAACATATCTCTGGTCCACCCTGTGGCTGAAGAAATTCCTCATTGGCATGGGAGAATATGCGATGTGTTGCCTGGGTTGGCTCTTTATACATAAGACTCCTCCATCTTTTCTTATTATAAAAGAGATAACTTTATACATTTTTTGTCTTCAAAAATGTAAATAAAGGCAGAACAAATTTTTCATGACATTGGGCTCAAAAGAAATGGAAAATTCTGGGGTTATGCATAGCTATTGAAAAGTTTGTGAAAGTTGCCAGTTTTAGTGAAATTGCTACAAAAGATGGTATTAGAGAACTTCAAACATACTGTCAATGATTTCTCCCGCCGTATCCCTGACCTATAACCTCTGTCATTTTCACTTCCACAGAAGGCTATTACTCTTACTATCATTTGACCGGCGATACTGATAGCTCATCAAACCAAAATGAACAAAACAGATTAAGGGGGAATTTAGAAAAAACTGGGTCGGACTGTAAAAGTATAAATTTCTGTTCAGAGACCTAGTTCAGTTGCACATTAGGATCCATTTAAACTTCACCTTTCTAAACCCACTCTTGCCAATCAGAGCGGGTACATTCTTAGAGCTACAATTCAATATTGCAATTTAACCAGAGCACAAAATACCCTGTTGTAGATCCGGAGATGTCTACATAAAGGACAGGTATATATATATTGCTGTTTTGTCCTGAAATTTTCAACATGGGGAGAGTAAATATAGTACCACCTTAGTCTTAGCCCAATTGAACTAATTTTTGTGATACTCTATTTCGTGTATATATAAGTGGTATGTAAAACTTTGATAAGCTCACCTGAACTGTTTGCAGGTGTTACATTTACATGTACATGTATTTGTTCCATTTCATGAAGTGTATTTTGATTTCCCATTTATGTTGTCAGTGATTTCATTTTCTTCGCTATTATCAGTTTGTTACAGAATGCTTTTTCGTTATATTTCTTTTAACATCTTTCGTATATAAAACTTTAAAATTTATAATATATTAGGGCTCAGGAAGCTGACAGACATTGAATTTAATTTTACAATGATTCTTGAAATGTACTCACAAGAGGGGTTTTCTCTATTTGCACAAAACTGCCACTACCAAAATCTATAAAATCCATTCATATTTTTTTAAATTTTTTAATCTTGGACTTGGAGCCAGTACAAATTGTAGAGGATGTTCAATCTTAAGAAAGATAATTGTTGAAATGAACAATGCTAATATGGTACTATTTATGATTAATTATTGCAATATGGATCATTTCAATTACTCCCTCCTCCTTGTACAATTAAGTGCTAGATGCATTACATTAACAATGGCAGTGATGTATTAAAGAACTTGTTTGTAATTTATCTTAATACAAATAATATAAATTGTCATACTTCTCATCTTTCCTTTTCTGTCAGGCATTGTTTTGTGACCTCATATGGTAGGGTTTTACATTTTGCTGGCAGAGGGAAGCAAGCATTATGTGGTTACTCCCCTTGAATGTGCATTGCCTGATGACTTAATACTATCAGGGTGACTTGCTGTCAATATGGACTGAGTACTTTAACACAAAGAGTGGTAGAAAATCCTGGGTGTTTATCACAATGCACAGTTTTGGGGCTTGATGGCCATTGTTAATAAGTTTAGAGAGGTGATACTTTTTTGTGGGTAACAACTCTCCGTGTAGCTTATAGTAGCTTTATGTGTATTTATTGCTTATTTTAAATGCCTGTTTACCTTTTTTCCTTATTTTAAATGCCTGTTTACCTTTTTAGGAACTTCTTTTCCTCATCTGAAAATCTTTTCTACTACTTCTGTTCTCTTACTTTTTCAATGGGAGCTGAGGTGACTTTTGTCGTTGAAAAGAGCCCTAAAACATCAAATAAACAAACGAGGACAATTTGTATATGTGTTATAACTTGCTGTTTGGTTACTCTCACATACGAGCTAGCATGCACAAAGAGAAAGGCAACACCACAACCTTTTTACTTGAGAGACAAGCAAGAACTGATTTAATATAGTACAACCAAATAGGGTTGGGAGAAGCATGACAAAGACGATGAGCATTGGAATTCACTCAGAGAACGCTGAGAGATATGAATATACATGTAAGCACATGGCAATCAATATGCATATGTGACATAAAAAAGTGTAAGATTACATGGTCAAATAAGATATAATCTGTAGACAGATTTAGAGAACATAGACACAATTTTGTATTGGTGTCTTATAATTGATCATGTGTTCCTTCCATCTATCGCCATTTTTGACGATATGTATAAGTTGATGAGTGAATTTCTCATGTACTTACATTGTTGTGTCTGGAGAGATATCATGCACTTCTTTCCTGATATTTTATTTGAGCTCCTTCAGGGCTTTTGGTATTGGATTGACATAGACTCAATCTTTAAGGTATAAAAAGTAATCACAGGGGTTTAAATCAGTGTTATGTGAAGAGCAGGAAAATTTTGATTTTCTTGACAGTAGAGGGTCTTCAAAATGGAGCTTTCAAAAATTCCATTAAAATTCCAGATAAGAACTGTTTGATTTTTCACCAACAAATAAAAATAAATTGATCAGTATCAGTTACAACTTTTATTGTACATTTCCTTTTAGGACACACCCCTACATCAAGGAAGCCTTCTGTCTAGATCAATATTGAGAAAGACTGGGTTATTTTATACATGTACAAATATACACCAAGGGCCAAAGAAAATGTTTGTACCGTACACATACTTATATAGCAATGAACAGTTTTGTGGCTTGGTGTTATTTTGTATCGTTGTATTACTGAGTTCGTACTCGGTGATTTACGTAGTTACCACATTTCCGTTGAAAAACGGAATTCCGCTTTTTTTCGTCTTGCGGAAGTAAGTTCCAATTATTTTCCAAAGAACCGAAAATCGGAACTTGGATAGCGAAACTCGAAGGTCACGGAAATTCAAATGCAATAGTCAAACACTATGATTTGGGAAACAGCTAAACTACTAGCCTACTCATTTCGTTGATGTTGATCATCAATTGTCATTCAAAAGGCTGTAATTTGTCACTTGATCTAGATCTAATTGTGAACGGAGGATTGCTACACAATGGCACTGCGAGTCGTCATTGAAAGAGGAGGGTATGTGCGAGAAATCGACAGGGACATTAAAAATACAGTGGAGTCCATTAAGAGCGAGAACACCTGTAATGTGACATTTATCAATCCCCGTTTTTTTATCCTTCTTAATCATTAAAAATAACAATTGGGTTAAACGAGAGTTAAAAGTTAATAATCTCGGTAATAACGAGAGAGACTTCTATCCTTCCTGGTCATAAAAATTCTCACTACTCGCCCCATCCCCATTTCCCTTGTCAAGTTCCCAGTAGGCTAGGCTAAGACTAAGACACAATTACTCGTGGTGGCCAGTAACAAAGGAAAGCAGTGAAAGGCCTATCCTTGTACTACACTAATAACTAGATACAGTTGTAATTGTAGGTCTACAGTGTGTAATACCCTCTCTCTCTCTCCTCTCATCTTCGTTTAACTCGAGTGCGCACGGTGTCGTAGGTGGCCTCTCCCCGCACGTTCGGGTTGAGATTATTTCCCTTTGTTTTCCTTGGTAAATTCGTCATTTGGGAATAACGAGAACTCTGTCATAGCAAGAAAATGTCCCTGGGCCATCCATTCTTGTTATTACAAAGTTTCACTGTAAATGGAATTGGTCCTGGGCCGAGAAGACTGACCATTACAGCACTATGTTCTCGGACTTTGTGAGCAGACTGAACAAACCAGGAATTGTTGTGTGTGTGTGGTGCGACACAGATTATTAGTTGCTAACATTAGATCTTGATCCATTTCATATATCTAGATTATAAAATCTAGATCTAGAATGAGCAGGCTAGACATCTAGATCTAGATAGATATCTATTATTACTGTTCTGGAATTTCGATCTTCGCTGGTGTATAGGATAACTTTTCTAAGTGACATTTTAAAAATTGTACAGGAGAAGGGAAAAACTTCTCATTTTGCCAAAATGCATTTTTGGGGCATGGAACCTTCCAAATGAGTAGAACATTGAAAAATAATAGGTTCTTTCCATTCCTTTCTCACTTAAAAACAAGATTCCGTTGAAATGCAAATTGGAAAAACGTCACTTAGAATACTTTTCCTCAGGAAAGATAATTGAAGAATACTACTGCATCCGCCATATAGAATAGTTTTCACTTGAAATTTGTTTAATTTCAATAGAAAACTTTTTTATGTGTCAGATAGAATAGTTTTCCTCCATTTCATTGTTGTGTTATTGTTAGTGTTAAAATATTGTAGAAAAAACACTGGCATCGCCATTTCAGAAGTGCTCGTGGCAAGCAATTAGTTGCCTTGGAAGGAGAGCGCTCATGACAAACTGTTTTTTCACTCTGGGCAAGGGCTTTCCTTATCCAATGCACCTTAGATTTAGATCTAAAGTTTTGGGTAGTAAGTTGTCAAATTGAGTCCAGCTACTACTACTAGTTTTCAGCTTGACCCTAATCCTTAACAAGGGCTCCAACTTTCAAAGTCAGTTCGTTTCCTTTGAATGAGTCAATTTTGTGACTGTTTCTTAGGTCTTGTCATTGGCTGGACACCCTGCACCAGGGTCCATTGTGTCATGTGCTGTTAGGTGTCATTTGTGGCAGAAATTGACTTTCTCCCCTTTAAGTTTTAAGTTCCTCCTTTTTCAACATTTGGTTGTGGCACCTATGGATTTATGTCTCCTGTGTTAGTCCTGGTTTCCTTGACTGAGATGAAGAATAGGCCCCCTGTTTATCTGCCCATGCAAGTCAAAGAGATGGCAATTAAGTGATGAGTGAGAGCTTCTCTCATTAGTCCATCAAGCTCTCTTTTGTGTCCTCAGAAGGGGGCGAGTTTTGCTGGGTGAAGGGGAGAGCAGGGTGATCAATGGCCTTTACCCACTTTGCATGCACTGCAAAACTTAAAAATTCGATTAGAGTTATTAGATAAGCTGAGTATATATCATTATCTGTGTAGGTCTACGTAACAGGCGCTGAAGAGGCCTGGTTATTTTTCCTGGAGCACAGTTTGAGGTTTGATGGCGATAATTAATCTTTTGTCGTCATTTGGGCTGTTTGTTCTCTTTTTTTACAATTTTTTTATATGTAGTTACCTTATATTGATAAACATTTCGTAAATGCCGCACTCATTTTTAACTCTTTTTTTTTTTAAACCATGCAAGAAGAAAAGTTCTTTTTAACTTAATGTCTTTGGTAAAGCATACTCAACTATTTCTAATAAGTCATTTATCAAAGGTCATAGCAAAATGAAGGGGACAATGTCTATTATTCAAATAATTTATCAACAACAAAAAACTGCCAAAACATTTTAAGTTAGGCATTTATCAAATGAGCGTTAGGTTATGCTTATTTATTGTATGTTCAAAAGCTTTTTTTCCTTCATCTGAAAACCTTTACTACGTGTATTATACTTTCATTCTTATTTATACCAGATATTCCAAATGGAATGAAATTTTGTTTTTCTTTTTTCTTTCTTCTCCTTGGGCACAAATTATACTAGTACTTTAACTTATTGCAAAAGTTATAATTTGCAAAGACCTATAAGGTTGTGTTTGTTATACTTTTTAATCATAGGAATAACTGTTTTTCTCTCTTTGTTGACCTCAGGAGGATACATGATATTTGCTTTGAACTGCTTGGTACCCATGGGGCGAGCTTTTCTGAGAGTTAAGGAAGACTTTTTTGTTACATTACGTAGGAATGGTTGCAACTTTATTTCCATTTATTCTTTTTACCTCAAGCATAACATAAGATACAATGTAGTAATGTAAACTTTTTAATGACTGAATTGTTATAGGGGACTGAATGAAGGAAAGTTTGAAATAAACATTTTCAACATAGTCTATCTGTTTTGTTTGTTGATATCATTGTCTTCAGAAATTTTGTTAGTTGCTGATTTAATTTAAGTTGAAGTAGTGTTAACTGTCACTTACCCCTTAAATCAAATCAGAAAAGGGATAGCAGGTGTTACATTATAATTTAATACATACATGTTTATGGGCTATGTAAGAAAGACCATGTAGGCTTTACCCCTCCTATCAAAGCTAACAATCAGGTTACGTATGTATTGGGCTGAAAAAGCATTCATGGCACACATTTATGATTCCGATAGATTTTATTTATTTGCAAATGGAATTTGAATCCCAAAAGAGTTGGATCTTTGAAGCAACCCAGAAGTGAAGTGGACGCACCAAAACATTTTCCTCAAGTGCACCACTACCAGCTGCAGGAAAATTTCAGGCAACTCGTGAAATTGCAGTTAGATATAGGCCTATGGGTAGTGGGCATGTAATTTGTAAACTTAGTTGACCACCACATCCTCTAAAATGGACAATGAGACATTGATTCATGTGATTGAGAAAAGAAAAAGGCTTCATGAAAAGAGAGATGAAAACTACACTAAGAGAAACTTCAGAAATGATGAGTGAGAAAATATCGGTAACAAGGTGCTGGCACTCTCCATATAAAATATAATATATATATATATCTTCATGGCTAACCCTATGGCCTAGGCTACTAGCCTCGTTGAAGGTAGATATTTTAAAATGTATGAATCAGACAAAGATGTCAATCCTAACTGGATTTAATATAACATTCCTGAATTTATAAAATATGCTCAAATTATATGATAGGTCTCTTGTCCAGAATCCCTTAAATTACTGTTTGAAGTTTACTTATACTCTTTCAGGCTTTCAAATGAAATCTCAAAACAGTTTGCATGCATGCACTTGGAATTTGAAGTAAATATGTGTAGTTTTTAGCCTTGTTGCAATAGGTGCTCTGATTGTGTTGCTTCTGCTGACTTTCTGATCCTCGCTGACAATACCTGCCACTTCTTTCTATCTTGTGCTATGCTAGTTAGGCGATCAAGGTCTTCTTTTGACTGCAGTGTCTTAAAGATTGAGACGTGAGACAGATCTTTGTTGATTACAATTCGTCGAGTTGTTATTTGTCTTCCTCTGAATTTCTTATTTATTTTGGTAAAGTAAAACCTTGTGGCCTTGTCAGCTGGTCTATCTTTGTTCCATCTGAGAATGTTGCTAACAGGCATCATCAAGCTTCCAGAAATTGAAGTGAAAGTTTTTCTTCTCATCTTTTATGTACTGATTTATTTGTTTTTTTTACAGAATATTTGATGGTTAATATTTTTGATAACTGTTTCCTGTGAAATGCGTTCACCTTCTCTTCATCTGTGTCAGAGCCCAGGTAGGCCTACCACAATTATACAGCAGATTGGATTTGACAAGAGATGTATGCAGTTTAGCTTTGGTGTGCAACTTACAGGTTTTTTTTTTTTAATTGTTAATCCAGATGTGTGTAATTTTGTTCAGAGTAGCTGAAGACAGATGCTTCCTTCTTTCTATTTCTTCCTCATCTCCTACCAATAAACCCATTTTTTTGGTCTTCCTCCAGTTTGTCTCAGATCTCGAGAGTTGTATACTGTTTTTTGTTTCCACTTTCAAATGATGTTTGAGTATGGCTGCTTGTATTTCATCTACATTTACTTTGATGAGACCAATGAAGTCAACATGATCTGCCTTGCATATGTTCCTCTGATTTTAGAATTTATCATTTCATTGTGTTTTCATCTAAAATACTTTCATTTCAAGGATATGAAAGCCTTCATTTCTGTTCAAACGATGTGATGTTAATAGTGATGTCCTCTGATAGCGCTTTTGCTGCCAGCCATTTATGTGTCCAAACACAAACACTTCTGTTAGGATGGAAACCACACTATGACCAAGAGACATGTAGTTTTCAACTCTTGGTCGTATACGGTTAAGTGTACTAATCGAGAGCGTTTTCCTGATGATATTCGGGAGGGTAGTCTGTCGCAAATTATTTGGAGACTCCTTTTTCTTTCCTGGTTTTTGAATTACTGTAGTATCCCTTCATTAATATATTTAGAACATTGTGCTTTCGGAACATGTGATTAAATATGTCAGTGATAGCATTGTCTAAAACTAAAAGTGGTGTGCCATATTTAAGTAGCTTTGCGTTTATTTCATCTTTTGGTGGTGCCTTTTTTGTTATTCAGGCTGTTGAAACCTTTTCTCACTTCCTCTGCTGTTATCAACTGACTGAGTGGTTTGGCCTCCCCTTCAAAGAGTAATCAAAGGGTGTTATTTCAGTTGCATCTTAAGTTGAAAATGATCAGAGAAAATGGGAAGGATCTCATTCAAGGCAGTCAGGCAGTAGCTGGCTTTCCATCAATGTCCTCTACTGTCAGGTTTTCAAATGGCCTCGGGTACAGCATTTTTGTTACCTTTTGGCATATGCATCTATCAAAAGGAAATTATTTTAGAAAAAAAAAGTATATAACCGCAGCTGACTTGAAATTAGCTTTAGTTTTTTTTTAGATCTAACTGGCAACACGCATTCCAAACCAAAATTGTAGGCCTATTATTTTCATGACAGGAAAAGTGTTGCCAAAAACAAACTGCTAACTGCTAAAAGTATGAAACAATTAAAAAAAAAAAAAATCTTTTATTGGGTGTGAATAATAAAAGACAAAAAACAAAGTGGACATGATGATTACAAGAACATTCTGTAAGAGTCATGAAGTTTATTATTTTTTATGACACATACAGCAAACCTACCCTGTCACTGTCAGAAAACCGAGGCACTAAGAGACATCGGATTTCAATGAAATTTTAAAATGATCACCTTGGTTATAAATTGTTCTTCTGATATCATTGAATCACATTATTGTATTATCTTATGATGGGCCAAAGAATTCAAATCACTATTTATTCTTATTACAGGACAATTTGGTTATTACATAAAACACTGGAAGAAAGTCAAATATCTAGCTCTGATGTACTGTAATATGAGTATTAAAAGGATGTTAAAATTGTCAAGTCTCACTTATAACCTTGAATTTTTGGTGTGGAATCTATGGCATTTAATTTAGAGGATAACGTCCTATGTAAAATCTATAGCCCCTCCAACAAAAAGGGACGAATAATTAATTGGCACGTGAAAAGCCTAGCAAAAGCCGACAGGTAAAAACTTGAAATAACATTGACTCAATAAATGAATTGGAAAGGAAATAAAACAGTGTGGAGGATAAGTAATAATTATAAAAATAATAATTCATAGTTTTGGTTTAGCACTAACATCCCAATTAAAATCAAGCTGAGTCAAGAGTGCTTTTGAAATACATAATGAATATAAAAAAAAACAACATTTTTAAGACATGATTTATCAGAAAAATCTAAAATTATGTCATGTACACATTAAAAATTACATGACAAATGCACTCTATGTAATGACTGGGGTTAAAAATGTCTTTTTGAACTCAAAAAGTTGAAAGGGTAAAATTTAATAAAAATGTGAAGTAATTTTTCTGCAAGCAAATGTTATGAAGCTTATGGACAATAATGGAGCTTAAATAATTTATATTTCGTTATATTAAACTATAGGACTTGCAATAGTTAAATGTTGACAAAGTAGGAATTCACGATGACGGAATTTCTTTTGGAATCAAATGCTTAACATAGTTGATACTGTGCACAACAAAAATTTTCTGCAATAACAGTTGTTGTTAACTGGTTTACTGTTGACGTCATTGAGAAATTTCGATCAAAAATTATACCCAAATTGTTAGCTGTTTCTGATAACTGTTAGAACAGGATCCGACACAGAACTGAGGCTTGCAGTACCCAAATTTGACAATTTTGCTATCCGACCTCAAACCATTGACCACAGCATGCTGTTTGTGATCTGTAATATAGGATCTGAACCATTCAAGGCAGATGCCTTTCACGCCAAATGTATGTTCAAGCAGTTTCAGCAGAACATCGTGGTCAATAGTGGAGAAAGTGTATGACAAATACGAAAGACCTAAAAGAGCGACTTTACCAGAATCTGCTTAAACAGGTAAATCGTCCATTACTTACAATAAAGCAGTCTCAGTAAAATGATCCACTCTATAAGCTAACTGTATGGGTCACAAAGGATTTTGACATTTCAAATTTCAAGAATTTGGGAGCAGGTCAGTAGTTTTTAAGGATGTTTTCTTTAACTGTTGTCTCACATGAGTTTCCTTGAAGGTATTAAGAAAACTACCTGATTTTGCTGAGTCATTCATCATATTTGTAATTGGTAAGATTTCATCCAATCAGGCATTAAAAGGGGAATGGTTTCTAATTCAACTCTTCAGATATTGGTTGGAAACAATCAGAGGTTTTGCTTTCACAGGGTTATGAAATCTATCCACAATTTCATGTTTGTCAAGATCCAATCTGAGTTTTACTACTTTATCATGAAAATACAATGAAAAAGGAACATATGGAAGTTCCTCTGATGGAATATCATTTAGCAGAGAAGACACCTCAGTTTTACCTAACAGATGATCATAAAGTTCGAACCATTGTTTAGAAGAGTTCGATGATTTGAAACGGCCTGAATATATTCTTTTTTGCATTTTTTCAAGAGTTTTCCGTATTTTCTGTCGAATCTTCAAAATGTTCATGTCAGCCCCGTGTCACTTTTTCACCACTGTCGCTCAGCTTTCATAAATTCCTGCTTCGCAGAATGAATGTCTTCGTTTTGCTAGGTGGCGTATTATCTTATGGTTAACTTTTTCCAAACTTTGGATGCATGATTTTCCAAAATGCGTATGTTACCATTTTCATCTAGTTCCTGTTTGATGTCAGCCCTCATCTTCTCAACTGAAACATCTTTCAAATTCCGTGTATTGTGTGCATTTCTGATTTTGGGCACTTGGGAGTTTAAAACAAGATTGACTACATAATAATCTGCGATTATTTTCTGGATGATGGATGTTTTAACTTCCGTTCCACAACTGACATCACTCCAACGCATTATAATCCAATAAATAATATGTTTCTTGCAAATAATGGGTTGGATGAGCAATGAGGTGGTTCAAATTTTTATCTTTGATGATTTGTCTTAAATGTTTTACCTCATATGATGGACATGAATGGAAGTGAAAATTTACATCACCAATAATTATTGGCATGCCTTTCTTGGTGTTCAGATGAGCCAACGGTTTTGGAAACTCAAGGAAAAATTTGGCGCTGGATGCTTCACTTATTGCCGATTATTGTTATTTTGTGGGTTTAATGTCATTTTTCAACATCATAGGTTATATCAACGACGGTGCTATTTCGACATGTTTCTGCCACACATGAGCCATAATGTACAGCAGAACCCAAATTACTCACCCAGTCACAGTATACTGACACGGGGCAGACCAGTCTTAGTACTGTTCTCATAATGCTGAGCATCAAGCAAGACAGTTACTAAAATGCCAGATTTAAAGTCTTATGTATGACTCGGCCGGGGATCGAACACGCAACCTCCCGCTTCTGAGACGGAATGTCTGCCATTAGGACATCGTATTGGTTTATTGCCAAGTAAGGAAGGCGGTAAATGCAGATAAGGTGGAGAAAATTTCACTTCCAAATCGATGGTGAATTTGACAGCCTCAAAAGTTGAATATCCGAAATCGATTCATTTTACACATAATTTATTTCCAAATTCAAAACGGAACAAAAGAATGATGCCTCCACCTCAACGACCAGTGTGGAGAAAACATTTAGTACTGTGCTTTAGTGGTTTTAGGTCCAGCAGTATGCTGTAATCACCAGTTGGATACAGCCATGATTCAGTTATTAAGACTATGTCAAATTTCCATTCTTTTATCAGGTCATTAAGATCGAGGGCTTTGTTTCTGCATGACTTCGCATTGATGTCACCGATTTTAAGACAGTCGTCATTTTGGTTGTTTTCATCACTATAAGAATGCTCAAAGTTTCTTTTTTTGTCACTGTCAGTGTTTTCAGTCTCAGGTGACACTCTTGGCTTTCCACCTCTTGCCTCTTATCGTCTTTGTGTATATTATAGGCTCTAAGTTTGGAAAACATGGTGGGAGGCAGATGGGCATTTATTTTCACACATGTCCCTCCAACTGACCACATTGTACACCAAACTATCACCTTGCGACACGGCAACAAAATAAACACATATTGAAAAATGTTCACTAGAAGTTGTGGCAAATTATACAATGAAACACAGACCCAGTCTTTTATGTATCACATGGAATCATAAATTTAGAATTTCAGGCCTTGAAATTTCCATGATCCAAAAGCAGAGAATTAACACAATATATGATATATGAAATATGTGGAAATCTGTTGCATAATAATGAAACAAGAAGCTAAAACTTCAAGACAAAATAATGTTCACTAGTACACCACACACACACTGGTATGCTCAGAGTATCACACTGGAGAGAAACTTTTAAAATAAAATTTTGACAAACAGTTGTTATAAAAAATACATCTTTACTATACAGGTACAGACAATACATATACTGCAATGGTCAACTTCCAAGAGACATGTACTGAAAAATTCACTTGAGACTTGGATGAAACACTTGTATAAAAAGTTAAAAACCTTATGAGATAAAGTGGTTTCAAGAATAATTCATATGGTAATTGTTGGCACACTAATAGTGCTTTGAAAGTGTTCTTTAGCAAACAGATCTTCTGGTCAAGACCTCCACCTTTCTATGTCTTTCTTGAAAGTTGATCATGTCATTTTTATAAGAAATAAGATTGTCAATAGAAATGTGAACATTTCTTTCTGATCTAAAGATAAAGATATCGCATGTCTCATTTTGCTGCCCTTAACAAAAGTATAACTTCTAGGATTTTCCATCATGTTGAATTCAAATGTTGGTTATATTTAGAAAATACTCTGTTGTCAAATTCTATTCCACTTCAAATGATGATATATCTATTCCTAAATCTAAAAAGAAATTTCCTTCATGCTCCTTCTAAAATAGGGTTAGATCTAGATCTAGGTCATCAGTACAATTTGAACGCAAATCAAAGATCTTGATCAAGATCTCAAGAGCAGATTTTCTTGATAATTTCCTGATTTATGCCTACGCTTGATCATTTCACTGATCAACCCAATAGATCTTTCCTCCCATTTTTTATGATTTGGCTGATATCACCTGAGTGTAAAGTTTGATGGGGAATGACAGGGGGGGGTATTTTTTGTATCCCCCTCAAAATATGCTGTGTTACATTTA
>JAOWAY010430349.1:0-13840 GCA_028565895.1 Goniobranchus geometricus | reverse complement strand
CTCTCTCTCTCTCTCTCTCTCTCTCTCTCTCTCTCTCTCTCTCTCTCTCTCTCTCTCTCTCTCTCTCACACTGCCTGAGAAAATCTTATTTTCTTCCCGAAGTTGGCAGTTCAGTATGTTGAGGTTTTGATCATAATTGAGCCAGAGGAAGTACATGTATTGTAAATGTGCTTTGTTACAGTTGTATCCAAAGTGGAAAAACATTACTTGTGTCATGACAGTTTGGATCATAACAAAGATGTTTTAATTTGTAATTAATAATAAAGTGCTTGAACTTTTTATTCCCATATAGTTTGCCACTGTTTATAAAGCAAGAGACCGAAATACAGATGCTATTGTTGCTGTTAAAAAGGTGAGAAATCCCCATCCATTCCTGTTTCTTTTTGGCTGGCAATAATTGTATAGAGGAAATGTGTGGTCTGCTTGTAAGAATCAAATCATCTACCAATACTTACTTTTCTTAATACAGCTTGCATTAAACGGTATGTCATGTGTGTGGAATTGAAAACCATTGAAGCCTTAAACAAAGATGTAAATTCATGTAGTGCAGTCCTTCTTAACAACTAGGTGGGGGACTGTCTATCTTAAAACATTTGTAGGAGTCAGAGAGGACTGTTTGCTTCCTCCGACCCTATTCAATCTGTACCATGAAAACTCAATGAGGGGAACTCTGTCCAATTTTCAACCAGCAACTCCACAGGCAGAAGAACAATAAATAACTTACAATTTACAGATGACATTGACTTGATGGCAAGCAGCAGTGAAGAGCTACAGAAGTTAACAGACAGACTGGTAACATCTGCAAGAGCATTTGAAATGGATGTCAACTGTGAAAAGAGTAAGATTCTGGTAAATAGAGGTGGTAGAATCCTGCTTTTAAATATCATGGTGCCATCATCACCAAAGATGGCCGCCAGCCATTCTATAAAAGAGAGAGACCAGATTAGCCATGGCTACATCAGCAATGGCAGATCTCCATAGAACCTGGAAGAACCAACTGAGAATATCAGTAAAATCAAAGTATATAAGGCTCTGGTTCTGTCCATTCTGCTGAACAGGTGTCAAAGTTGGACCCTCTCGGCAGACGCAGCTCAGCGTCTGCAAGCTTTCAAATTCAAATGCTACAGGCATACCCTGGGAATAATGTGGAGGGCTTGTAGGATGAACGAGCTTATCCTCAACTAAATTACATATTAGTGGACACAAGATCTGCTGCTGTCCCTGATTCGACGCAGAAAACTAGCGGCACAATATTCTCTTGTACGCTACAAGGAAACAGAAAAAGTGGCAGACAGGCAAAGTGCTGCCTGGTCAACATAAAGGAGTGGAACAGACTCTACCCAGTCCTTCTTAGACAAGCAGCAGACCATGCTGGCTGGAGAGCTTTGACTGCAGAAGCATCTCTCATGTCTCTTCTATGACCAGGAGAATGAGGTGAGGGCGTGGAATACAGAGATGGATATGGCAGATATTATTGATTAACTAATTCTATCCCATGTAATGTATGGATAATGGTATGTTGGCCGATTTTTTCCCCCTATGGTTCCAAAGGCATATTGCATTGTTCAGGTCTCTTGTTCATTTTGAAAGGAGATTGAAATTATACAAGTTGACACTTTCATTTTCTTAAATTTATGCATCTTTATGTTGACTATCCTTGTTGAAAATCATCTGTCCGCCAGAAATGATAACTCATTTAATTTTTTTTTTTTTTTAGTTTTGTCAGCTTTTTGCTAGATAACTGCCCACAAACATTGTCTTCATGTCCAAGCCCTTCACGTCCTCAAAGTTATGATAAACATCAATATGTCTTTTTTATGTGGGGGAACGTAATGCAATCTGTATTAATAGAACATCATCAAATAGGACTGGTTGGATATCATCAAAAACTAGAACGGACAACAATAGAGGAGCAGAGAGCTAGAATAAAAGTCATAGTAGCATTTTACAAAAGCAGAAATGGACCTATGCATGACTGAGAGTCATGAATTAAGGAATCTTGAAAATTTGACGGTTCTTTTATATTTTATAATTGTAGTCCTTTTTGATTTGATATCACAGAAATGCATGTATCATACTTTGTGGCCTTAAAATTCTTGGCCAGACTTAATGAAGCATGATCAGTGACATAAAAGTGTGACTTGTATTATTTCATGATAGAATGTTTTCTGCATCAGCTTGGAATCAGAGAAGTGTACCATAATTATCCCTGGGGAAAGATGAGTAGCACATTTTAATAACTTCTTCAACACTTTATCTTTGATTTATCAAATATCTTGTATGCCTCCATGTGGAGACATGATATACTTCTTTGTCTGGATTCAGGTTATAAATAGTCCATCAGCCAGCCAGAGGTTGAATACTACAAACCAGCTTTTTGTAAGAGGAATGACGCAAATGGCATGATTAACAGATTCTCTGATGCATAAACTCAGTTATCATATAGCATGCTTAACGATCCTCTTAATCTGATGCAAATCTTTCCCCCTGCTTCTACAGATCAAACTTGGATCTCGCACAGAGGCAGCAGATGGCATCAATAGAACTGCCCTTAGGGAAATTAAACTTTTGCAAGAGCTGACACATGAAAACATCATAGGGGTAAGTTTTTGGTCTTGTTCAGGATAAAACAAGTAATGCATTGAGATCCCAATGTTTGCAAATTAAAGGATGTGCTTTGTCCCCTTTATGACCCTTTTCCTCTCCTGAAGATGTCAGAACAACATTTTTGAGGGGCATGAGGCCAAATTATCTGCCTTAAAATCTACTTTAAGCACCTCACAACTCTATGAATTCATCTTTATTTTTAAATCCTGGCTCTAAAATCTCTATTTAATACATGTCCCACAATCTCATCCCATGAAAGTTTTAAAATGACTTGTTTTGTATAGTTTGCATAACATCTCTCTTGACCGAGCCCGGAAGAATTAAGAATTGTTGGGGAGTATGTTTGTGAGACAGGCGTAGCTGAAGGGCCAAGGCGTTCAACTTGTAGACGCAGGATTTTGAGTTCAAAACCGGGCTGCTTAGTAGCGCAGTTTTACATTTCCTCACCCCGCTCGGGTGATATTGAGTACCTTACAAAAGGCAGAAGAGGATCTAGTCAGTACACAAGAGCGAGTACACCTATAAAATGGCTGCATATCTATGTACTTGTCATGAAGTTCAAAAGGTATTTGGTTGGAAAAGGCCTGTTCGGCAGTATTTGTACTGTGCTTTGAGCACATTTAGTGCATGTAGCGCTATATAAAAGCTCATTATATGTTTGAAAAAGACCAAGTAATTGTACAGCTGAATCCAGTTAATGGAAGTGTCCATGCCTCACAAAAATCATTTTAGCAGAAGGATGTGCTGTTAGTACTGACCAGACACTTTAAGGCTTCATGCTTTTGCTGTGGGGTTAGCAGTAAAGAGTTATAATGTTGATTAATATTATGTTATTCAAGAAGCCTCTTTATCTTTCTATATACTACCTAAAGTATTGTATGCTTGTTTTTGATTTCCTTAGAACTTGCATTTAAATTCTGCTTTTGTATCCTTGCCTCTTTTCAGTTGCTTGATGTGTTTGGTCAAAAATCGAATGTTAGCTTAGTGTTTGACTTTATGGAAACAGATCTTGAGGTAAATCATTTTGTTTATTTTATCATGTGACCTATGACTATATGGCACCCGTTCATCTTTACAAATGTTAAGTAAACCAAGAAGAGCAAAAGGCATTTTGCATAGTAAGAGCTGATGAATGAATGCTCTCTTGGTTTGGACATTTGTAGATGACGTTTTTTTACTTTTGTTTATGTTCCTTGGATGTGTACACAGTTAAATAAACATAATCACACAGATGAAAAATTCACATGCATATATGGTTATTTTCATAAATATATTAGTATGTATATTTGAATGTTTGAAAAAAGTGTCAGCATGGTTTCTAAGCACTGTGATAATTTTTAAAGATGTAATGTTGTGCTATCCCTTTCCCTGTACAAACACCCACAAAAACTCCCACTGTCAATAAGATTTTGCTATTAAGGAATCAATCTAAATTTTCAATCTTCTTCTTTTCCTGCATCTTGCTTCAATAAAATGGTGATATTTGAAGACTGTTCACAACCTTTGCAGGTGGTGATTAAGGATTCCAATATTATCATGACTGCTCCACACATTAAATCCTACACCCTCCAGACTCTTCTGGGACTTGAATACCTCCATGCTAATTGGATACTTCATCGTGTGAGTCCTAACATCATTTGTTTGTATTTTGATCAGATGACATCATATAATCAATATTTATTAAAGTTGATTGTGCTGACTCAGAGGATAAGTCAACTCATCTGAAGTAAGCTGACAGATGGGAACATTTTTTTGCCATTTTTATTTGAGATGATATACTTTCTTTTTATTTCTTCGTGCAGTTGGACCTCTATTATTGACCTCGGAGAATCAGAAAACCCTGAAAATATGGGGGGAATTCAAGGGAATGGAATATTTTCTGTATAACTTATATCCCTAATTGGGACAAAGTCCAAGGCAAATAGAGACACTTTTGTCAAGTGTTTTCATAAATTGCAATGGAAACATAATGTTTCAGATTTTGAAAAATTGACTCAAGTGAAAAATGGACTTGCATGGTCTACTTCAAAATGCAAAGGTTGATTTCTTTTGGAGGATGATTCTTAGGTTAAAAAAAAAAAAAAAAAAAAGAGAAATCAAGCACAAACATCAAATTACCTACTAAAGAAGAAAGATTTTTTCACTTTCTGACTATACCCAGTATTTGTGGCTGTAGTGTACAAATACAAATAGTGATTGTTGTTGTCATTTAAGTCAAAAGTAGAAATTGAATTCATTGAAAAAAGATCTGTAGCAATGACATCTTTAGCAGAAATTGAGAATAGTGAGTATTCTATTTGTTTTTCATTATTTTTTGCATCAATGGTACATAAACTTTATCTTACTGATTCTGGGACATTTGTTTATAGACGGATTTGTTCTCATTTTTTCTTTCTTCTTCTTTTTTGTTTAGGATATGAAGCCCAATAATTTACTTATAAATGAAAAAGGTGTCCTGAAAATTGGTGATTTTGGCCTTGCCAAATTTTTTGGATCACCAAGCCGTCCATACTCTCATCAAGTTGTGACAAGGTAATGATCATAGGTTAAGTAATCTGAAGTTTCAATTTTTATTGCAATCTAAGTATTCCATCAGCTTGATTGTCATATATAAATATATAATTGCTCAACATTGTTTGTGAGTGTTAATAACTAACCACAGGAGATAAAGTCGGCCCTAGCATGATTTTTATTTGAATAGATGCTTTGCTTTTTTTCTTTTTTTTTTCTTTTTTTTTGTTGTTGTCCACAACAACTGCACAATGAATTAAATTTCCGTGGGAAATTTTCTACCTTACTCAATCCGTTATATCTCTTTCTCTATCAACATGCGAAAGTAGCTTTTCTATTCTAATGTTTTTCAGTAAACATCAAAGGAGTCAGTAGTTTAAATGCATTTCATTCGTTGTTTGACTTTTCATCTTACAGGTGGTATCGTTGCCCAGAACTTCTATTTGGTGCCCGTGCCTATGGAGAAGGTGTGGACATATGGGCAGTAGGCTGCATTATAGCAGAGCTTTTGATAAGGGTAAATCAGTTACTTCTGTTGGCTAACAATTGGGTACCTGTATTTTGGCATGATTTGACCAAACATATTCTCTTGCATGTACCTGTATGTGTAAAAATACAGCAGTATTTTATTCTTATATATTTTAAATAAGCTTGACACATGACAAACTATGTTCTGTTTAATATAATCATTTATTTATCTGTAAGTGAATCAGAATGTACTGGCTTATAGAAAATTGATGAATAGTATTTATCAGGGTGTTGTGAAATTAAGTTACTGGATTTGACATGGATTTCAAACAAGTTTGAATGGTTACTTTATAAAATGATGACTAAATTATTAGGTATTTCTTAACATGGATGGATATCAGAAATAACAGAAGGTAAGGCCATGTCTGCATGCACTTTTCTTCCTTTAGTCATGTAAAACAGACATATTGCTAGCCAAAGTCAACTTCTTTTTCCTTGTGCAGAGTACCTTGAGTTGAAGTAAAATCTAAACGCTTGGGAATAATTGAGTACTTGAATAATTGCCTGTTCATCACACTTTATTTTACAGGTGCCATTTTTACCAGGAGAGACAGACTTAGATCAATTGACCAGAATCTTTCAAGTTCTTGGTACACCTACGGAGGCTGATTGGCCTGTGAGTGATGTTTCAACAAATTCTTCTAACAGATTTTAAAGAAAAGAAAAAAACAAACAAATTGTCATCCAAAATCTTTATGGAGCTCTAGTTCTTCAGTTAAATTACAATTAGATGCTGACATTCAAAGGAGAAAGTTTATGGACGACTACCTTTTTTATGCTGTAGGCAGTCTCTTGGTCATTCTGACCACATTTACAACTACTCTTATCCTATGAATTTCCATAGTGTCTTTCAGATAACTTTCCATCTATTTATTTATTGAAAAATAAGGAAGTTTAGATCTAGATGTAGATCAACTTAGCAGTCTAGATTCTATATTTAGATCTTGATTACAATGGTCATTCTTTCATCAGGGATCCATTTAAACATCTTGAGGTAGAGTGAGTCAACCCATTATACCAACCACCTAAGACTCGTGTGGTGATTTCTGTAGAAACTCAACAAACAAAGAGGAAAAAAAGACACTTAAAAGCTTTATAAAAAATGCTTACAAAGTAATACAAGAACTATAAACCACACTAGAAATCGATCGGACAGAATGTTGATTAAGAGTCTTTAAATATCTCACTTAATTACAAATTTAAAAAGTGGGTTCAATGCCAGGTAGGTACTAGTGACAGATGTGAAGGCCTTGATTTGGCTCTAGAATAAATTTGTCACAGTTTCATGAGAAAAAGGAATTTACTTCTATCTTTTAGAAGCATCATTAAAAAATAATTACAGGCCCAGGAGTAACAAAAATTTCAGTACTAAGGAGACACACTGCCTTGGTTCTCTATACAGATTCTTGATCTATATTATGCAGATACCGATTTAAGATCTATCATCGAATCTAGGAAGAACTGCAAAAAATCATAGATCTAAAATTGTGAACCTCAGACCTAGGCCTTGACTTTAATCTACCTAAATCTTTTGCTCAGAGTGTTTTGGCATTTGACTCTGCCACATTGGTTTTGATTTGATTGTTATTATTATGCATTCAAAGGTTTGATCTGAAAAAAAAAATGATATAGATCTCTATCTGTCTTCAATTTCTTCTCATATAGTTCTTATTTCTTTGTGAAATTTAATTCTAAATTAGCTAAAACTGATTTTGGGATCCTACAATACAGTTGTTGATTCTTAAAGGGTCATTTGTACTCTCAAGTCAGTATAAATTACCCAATAAGAGTTGGTAACTATTTGAACAATCAAAGGAGGCAATGTTGAATGGTAACCTCATTCCAGAGTAGGCATCCCTGAATATTCAAGAATTATTTGAATAGTTGAATCATGGTGTCGTGAATGCTTCTTTCTTCTCTTAGAAGATGTTGCTGAAACTTGAAGCGCAATGGTCAGGGAAAGTAAGCCTGCCAAATGCAAAGCATCATGGACATCTTGTTGGTATTACTGCTTTTTCTACTGATTACAGAATATGTGAATAGAGATCTCCAATGCCCAGTCCTTCCCCCTCCTGTTCTGTACTTCCATTTAGTAGCATATATTGGTACCTATTTGATTGTTCAAGCATCAATGGGTTTTGGTCTGAAACTACCACTTTCAAATTCATTCAGTTAAGATATTTCATTTCATGACTATAGTAAAAGCTTGTTATACCTCTGATCTCAATATACTGCCAACTTTCACCTGGAAGGGAATGGTTGCAATATCAAAGCAACAGGACGTGTTTTATACTGCCATCTGTCAAGGGTTAGTCTGGAACGATCCTTATAGTTTTATATACTGCCAACCCAAAATATAGATTTACAATGCCACTGGCCTTATTGACTATCACTATTGCATGTACTACAACTTTAAAAAAAAAATCATGACAAGCTGATGCGATCACGGATTTGTACAATACTGTACATGAGAACACGACCTATTGCATGAAACCTGGATGTGTATCTTAGATTGACCAAGTTTTTTAGATTTAGATTTAGAGGCCATAATTGCATGGCGGTTGTTGGGTTGAGTCATTAGCATAACAAAGCTGGGATGCGGATGACGGTATTATGCTACATTCCTGGATGCAAAGTTGTGGCAGGTGGTACTGGTACAGAAATGCACTGTCCTAACACAAGGGAAGACAAAATACAGTAAATTATCACAGATTCAACATTTCCCTCTTGCTTTCCATTACATGGTACCATATTTGCAACACATCTTGATGATTGTACTGTATGAGGTGACTAGTATACATGGGCCGTATATCTAGTTTAGTTAGGAATGCCATTGAAGAAATTGTTGACCTACGTAGTATTCAATTCCTCTGATCACGTAATCTTGGGGTCACTCACTTGTCACTCATCAGCATCACTGGTTCTGATGGTTGCTGCAATAGTGCTGACAATTTCTCACCATCTGCATCTGCCTCTATATGTTTTCAGCATCTCATGGCTGCTCATCCCTGCGATCATGGGGTGGATTGATAGATCCATTGGGATCAGCATCATATTGTATGCTGATAGCAGCCTGTAATTGATAAACAGATAGCCTAGATACTGTGGAGGGAAGGTGACCTCACTGTCTGTTACTTTTCCCGAGAGCAAAAGCAAAGAGCAATAATTAAAATAAATACAAATCAACACAAAAAGTCAGATTAGATTTATGCACAGGTAATTTGTGGAGAACAAAACCTAACATTGAAGTCATTTTTTAAAATGACTCAAAGCGTGCCACATCAAATTGCAGATCAATACAATTTTCATTATAACGCCAAATTGCTTATGTCCCAAAGTTGGTGGTTTAAAGAAGTTTTATTGTATTTTCCTTCTATTTGTGTAGTTTGAGTTGTTGTCTTCTATGAAAGATCTCCAAACATCTAGATTTAGATGTGACCATTCATCATTGTCTCTCATCAAGCACTGAGATGTAGAAAGATTTTTTTGTTTTGAGAGAATAATAAAAATACTGATAATATCATCAGCTTTTTTTTTTCTTTTTTTTTTTGTTTTTTTTTTTTTTACCAAAATTTACCAATTTTTAATAATTCTTATTACCTTGATTGATTGTTTCTTTATTTATCAGGACATGAAATTCTTGCCAGACTTTGTGACTTTCAAAGAATTCCCTAAGCAACAAATGAAAGAAATTTTCTCGGCAGCTGGAGATGACCTTTTAGATGTCCTTGACCTATGTCTAGCTATTAATCCAGCCAAAAGATGCTCTTCCACTCAAGTAAGATCTGCAGTGGATGCTATAAAACTAAAATCTGTACGCAGATATTCCTAGCATCCATGGCATATTTATCAATTGGGAGTCAAAAACCAATAAAGCTCAGACTAGTTTAATGGCCCATCAAGTAAATTTTGAAAATGCCATCATCATTGACAGTAGTTCATTACATATTCATTATCATTATCATTTTCAACTACATTCCATCATCATAATTGTAATCCGAAAGCTTTGGTATGTCTTTTCTATGTAAAATCAGCTGCAGTCATGTGTTACAGCTTCATGGGCGGCCCATTTCTATTTCTTTTCTTGATCATTTCCTTTACTTTAGTAATTTGATAAAGCAAACTGGTTGCCAATTTAACCTTTTGTCTTGTTGCTGAGTTAAGATTTTCTTTTACTTAAAATCTAAGCTTCATTTTCAAGATTTCTTACAGTACAGATTTGAAGTGCAGTCTGTAAAATAGTCCTTTATTTATTATGGTTATTGTGTCAGATGACACAGCTCTAATAGCAACCTCAGAAAAAGAACTCCAAAAGTTGTTAGGTATCATAGTCTTGGAAAGTGAATGTAAAGGACTAATGTTACATGTAAAAAGGACAGAATGCATTGTGGTCTCCAAAAAGTCAATAAATCCCATTTATAATCTTACAAGCAAAGGAGAGATAATAGAGCAAGCCAGAAATTTAAGTGTCTTGGTTACATAATCACATCAGATGGTAAATGTGACACAGAAATTAAGAGAATTGCAGTTGCTAAAGACAGTTTCAATAGAATGAACTCTCTCATGAGAAATAAGAATGTCTCAATGGAGACCAAAGTAAGGGTATTAAAAGCTTATGTCTGGTCAGTATTGTTGTATGGTTTTGAATGCTGGAATATTTCAACAAGCAGAAGGAAAAGGCTGGAGGCAGCGGAAATGTGGTTTCTGAGAAGGATGCTAAGACTAAGAGTCTCATGGAAAGAAAAGAAAACAAACAATGCAATGTTGAAAGAAGCAGGAGTAAAAAGATCATTGCTTAAAACAGTCAGACAAAGGCAACTTAAGTTTTTTGTTCATTCGACATAAGGAACTTGAACATCTAGCCCTGACGTGAAAAATTGAGGGGACAAGGCAGAGAGTGACATATTTGGAGAGCTCAAATCACTTGATGACAAACAAAAGGCAGAAAAGTAAAAGCATGAACTTCCTGAGATTGTCTGAACAGAGAAGTGAATGGTGTGTCATGGTCGCCAAAAAAAGGACTCACTTCAATCAATTTAATGTAATAAAATCAAAGTAAAACTCAAGCATTAAAAAAAAAGAAAAGAATTCATCCACTGTCGCAGGAAAAATTCTTAAAATCATGAAATAGTTATCAAAAGATTTAAGAAGTTTGTAAGACATCTGACTGGAAGTTTAGTTTGAAAGTCAGCTATTTATGCAAAGATTATAGATTACAAAAGCTGTTCAGTCTAATTGCATTGGAATATTACCATTACTTCATGAAGAGACCCTAAATATGTCTTCTTTTATACATGTACCACTTTCAAGTAGAATACAAACAATACAGTACTGGAAGAAGCAGGAGTAAAAAGATCTATTTAACTCTATCTTTGCACCATGTGCATCAATGACATATTTATAGTACATTGTAATCCTTATCTTTCCATTTGTATGCCCTGAGGATTTTAAGGCACTAAAGAATATTGATATTATTATTAATCAATTATAATTGTTTTGTATATGTTTGGTTTCAATATTTTCTCAGGCCCTTCAGATGCCTTATTTTAGTAACAAACCAGCACCCACTCCAGGACCACAACTTCCATTTCCAAAGAGCAACAAGATAGTTGATAAAGAAAGAGAAATGAAGAAACAATCATTGAAGAGGAAACAGAATGGCGACTCAGGTAATGTACTGAATTCACTTAATATAGGCCTACCGGGATTATTGATTTTTCTTCTCATTTCATAAAATGTGACTCCACAAAAACAATGATCATGACAGTTTAATAGCAGTATTAATCTTTAATGTCCTGAACTGCTGTGATAGCAGACGTCCTCTACTGCTGCGCTTTCATTGCTCAGACCCACGTTTTTCTTTATAGATAGTCATTATCAAATACTTACTTCTGTCTGGTTGCCTGGAAGTATTCTCTTATTTATGGAGAAGTGAATAGAAAGTACAGCAGAACTTGGATACAACAGGGGTAAACAGACCATCAAGAATTTCCTGTTGTAGCCGAGTCTCATTGTGGCTTTATATCAAAATATTAGATCTATCTACCCTACACAAAGAAG
Organism: Goniobranchus geometricus; assembly: GCA_028565895.1. Lineage (NCBI taxonomy): Eukaryota > Metazoa > Mollusca > Gastropoda > Nudibranchia > Chromodorididae > Goniobranchus > Goniobranchus geometricus. The sequence continues at coordinate 2,134 of JAOWAY010430349.1, read as the reverse complement.
AAAAAGAAGAGAAAAATGCAAAATAATGTGCTTGCGGTTATGGAAAGATAGGACCATAGTTTGAAATTAAACACATCAATCCTTCCCTACAGTGCACTGCCTTTAAGCAGGAAGGAAAGCTACATGAAAAAGAGAAATGAAGCACACAACTACAAAGCACCCTCATGGTCTCATCTTTAGTATCCGATGGAAGCCCACATAAAATTAGGCCAACAAATTCTAGTTTTGTTCCCATCTGTTCAGTTTTCAAAGGTTTTATTTTTTCTTTAATCCCTTGCAGGTGGTCTCAAGAAGCGACTCATATTTTGAAATCATTCCAACGCCACATCCTTGAACTTTCTTCTTGAAACCAACTGGCTTTCAGCCTGCTCAGACCAAGCCTTGTTTGCCAAATTTTGACTTTTCTACGGGTGCACACTGTTCAGATAGTTTACATCAAGAATGAAGAGGCTATCTTCTCCTTTGCTTCATGATAGTGTATGGAGAATGTTGAATTGGAATACAAGAGTCCGATGTGCTGGTATTTTTTTTAATTGTCTGAATGGTTTTTACAAATTCATTCATGCTTGTTAAAGTGCCAAAGTGAACATACTTTTCATAAATCATTAAGCCCAACCCATCAAGTTTAGTCATCTGCTGTGATGGCTACGTTTTCCCCCCTTTCTATCTGTGAGATGACAGTTTCCTTTTGTAAGATTTTATGTGATCTCTAATATACACAGACGGCTGTCAGATTTTGTTCAATGAAAGGCCATCTGCATTCATGGTCTCTACTTTTTTAATTTTAAGAAAGGGAAGACAATTTGATTTGTTATCATTGATCAAAAAGAATATTTGATCTTTGAAAATTAATTGAAGACTTCCTTTCATCCATTCCACCTTAAGTCCTAATCTCATAAATCTACAGAGAAGCTGTGACCATAAAAATAGAGAAGAGAACAGTGGTCAATAGTCATGTCATTACTATTAATACCATGTTACTTGAAATTTTCTAATTAGTCTCTGACTTGAATCCTTCAACTGCAAAATTGTTTAATTTTTATTTTTGAAGACTTGAAACGTTTTTGATAAATGAATAACCATGGCCAAAAGGTTACTAGTCTAATGAATCTGGGTATTTTGATAGAAGCTTTGCAAAACCACTTGACTTGGAACCATTCTTACTTAAGTTATATTGGTTTATTTAAAGCAGTGTTTTTCAACCCACGTGTCACAACCTCAAAGGCTGTTGCAAAGCCTTTTAAAGGGGTTGCCAAGGATTTGGTATGTATATTTCTTTTTGACTCTTTCAAAACAGAAGTGGCAGTTGGCAAACTGTTTTACATTGAATGAATGGATAATTTCTTTTTTACTCTTTTGAAACAGAAGTCACAGTTGGCAAACTACTTTACAGTGAAAGAATTGATAAGGGGAATTCTTGATTCAATTTTTTAAGTTTGTGATTATTTTAACACCCATTATGAATTGATATATGACAAAACCTTAAATTGAAACAGTTTTTGTTGGGGTCAGGAGCATATTGACGGCTAGGATTTGGGATCAAGGGACAAAAAAGGATGAAAAACTCTGATCTAAAGAATGATCCAATGTTATTGAAAAAAAAATAAAAAAAATTTAAACAAATAAAGAAAAGCTCACAGTATTGCTCTCAAATCATAATGGAAATAAATAAAGTCCACCAATCTGATTGATTAGTGATTGCCATAAGAACTTCATTTGAATCTCAATTTGCCTAGATGAAGAAGTAGTGTTTTTTGTTTTGTTTTTGAGGTTTTTTTTAAGGGGAGTGGTGTCATATTCAATTAGAATGGATGTTTTGATTTTGTCAGGCTCTTTTATTCTCTCCTTGTGTGTGGGGAAATAGTTGAATACTATATCTGTCCATCCATGTTATAGGATGACTTGTCTTTTTTGTAGGCCTACCCTTCATATGTTGCCATAGCTACTCTCACACCGTAATAGCTTTCTCAATTTATATACAGGAAAACTCTGATATGATTCTGTAAGCTAATTTTTAGGACCTTCATTATGTGTAGGAGTCCCCTTGAAACCAAGTCATGAATATCTTTGTGTGTCATATATCTAATATGAATTTAGAATCACCTTTAACAAAATGACAAACTCATCAAAATAA
>JAOWAY010430238.1:0-13843 GCA_028565895.1 Goniobranchus geometricus | reverse complement strand
GAAAATCGGAACTTCATCCGGCAAAACAAAAAAAAGCGGAATTCCGCTTTTCGGCGGAAATGTGGCACCTATGTTTAAATATAAGATAAATTATAGTTCTCTTTTATGATAGCAGTTCAGTATCTCTTTTTATAATAAAGTTACAATAAAAAAGTGTTTTTATAAAACAGACAAAGCAGACACAAACAATATTTCCTGAATGATTTCTCAACTGACTTAATACAAATCCATATAAAGCCTTTATCATAATAATAATAGTTGTAAGAAGAAGATGATGAGAAGAAGAAGAACAGAAAAAAGAAAAAAACAATCACACGACACAGGAGAGGATTTTGATAATAATATGAATGAAAAGCATTCATTACAGGCACAATCAATAGAAAATTGAAGAAGAAAAGTGATAAAACTTTAGTTTCACAATTTAACAGAAATCTATATAGCTATCCACTATAAAAATATTCAGTATCTACCTTTATGGATGACCATTTTTTCCAGCTTCCTTTTCCCAGCAGCTCTCTCAATGATTTTTTGGTCAATAGTGTTAGCAGTGACAAACCGATAAACGACAACAGGCTTGGTCTGTCCAATTCGATGGCATCTGTCTTGAGCTTGTAGATCACACTGAGGATTCTGAAGTGTTGATAATAGAGGAGAAACTTTTAACTATTTTGCTCTGTTGGGGAATGGATGTTAAATCAACACAGTATGGCATCTTGTTTTCATAAGAAAACAAGTAAAATAGGCCTCCTTCAATTTTAGCATTCTGAAAAAGCTTTGGACAGCAGCTATAGGTAATCTTATGATATGGACAAATTAATGACTTGAACATTCCGCCGACTCTAAATCTCCACGTCTACCATTTAAACTACAGACACAATACTTTTCGCAAGAGTGCCAGGTGGTTGGGAAGCAATATAACCAGGAACTTAGGCAGAACAGGCACTCAGGCGATATTGACAGCAGGATTTAGACTACCTTGGCTGTCAATCACTCATTCTCAGTAAACTACATATTTTTCAAACTCTTTAAAGTTCCTGGTGCATCTTGAAACATGATTGTCAGGCATGAATGAAGATCACTTTGATAAGTTTTTCAATTACCTTTACCATGTTGCCAATATCAGAAAGATCAACATCATCCCTGTTCACTGCCAGATATTTGGTTGCGACAGGGAGGAATTCTAATGCAAAGTTTTGCATAGATTTGTAAAGTTATTCATCAAACCAACCACCAGTGCAAGACAAATGTAGTCTCTAGTCATTGAACAGCTGAGAATTTCTGGTCATCAAAGCCCAAAACCTAAGCCGTTTTGTCAAAATAGCGGGCACTTAGGCGAAACAGGCATCCAGCCGGATGACACTCTCACGAAAAGTATGCTATTAGAAAAAAAATATGATAAATGTATAAAAAATAAAAAAATTATAATAAAGTACAAGATCTTATCCCAGATACACAAGATAATGGTAGAAGCTGATACACTTGCTTAGCATTTAAGCCATGTTGTGCATCCATGATAAATTTTGTTATAGGAAACTCACAGAAGGCATATCAATCATTTCTTCAAGACATCAAGTTCCTTCATAATCTTTGTCCAAATCCTTAGTTTTAAAATGAAAAAGATAATTTTGAATTCTCCCTTCTTCATTCTACTTGGCATTTTAAAAGCATAGATGTTTGATACTTGTGAGTGATGAGGTTGGAGTTACCTGAACATTTCCTTGCCTTCACACTTCACGAAGTGACCTAAGTTAAAGAGAGAGCCTAATCCCCTCACACCTACCCAGTCACTGTCATAGATGATGACTGTGTCTGCACCAGTGAGATTAACTCCAAGTCCTCCAGCTCGTGTGCTCAATAGGAACAAAAACTTGTCTGATTTATTCGCATTGAAAATATTCATCTGCAGACATAAATAAGACAAAACATAAAGGCTTTGAAATATATAACGTATGCGTGCATGGAAATCAATCCTAAATTAGTATAATCCATGTCCTTATGATCACTATAAGAATAGACCCCCTAACTATAACAAATTTGTTTCGGTGGTTTTTGAATAATTAATGTTATTCAAATTATTTTCAATTTTCAAAATCTCTAAAAACGTTTTCCTTGCAAAATTTAATAGCAGAAATCAGAGGATTTCTTTTTTGATAGTCATTTCTTTTTTCCATCTAACATCCTGCTTTTGAAGCTCCCTGAGCAGTTGCTGTGACTTATCAAAATCAAATTGTTGATTATTTGAGCTGTTTTTCTGTTGGTGCCCATTAAGTGCAAATGATATTTCATACAATTTAACGTACTTCACCAGTCAATTAAAATTGACATTGATTCATTATAACGTTGAAACATGCTCATTCATGCTGCACAACTTTATATCAGTAAACAGAATCAGATTTTTCAGGTCTTTTTTAAAATGTAATTTAAGAGTCATATTGAGTTTTATTGCCAGTCAGATTATTTGAAGAAGAAAAGAAGGAAGAACATACACTGTCACGTCTGTCATCCACACTGGTAGAACCATCAAGCCTGCAAAAGTCATATCCACGAATCTGGCAGAAGTCCTCAATGAGATCCAGCATCCGAGTCATTTGACTGAAAATCAATACCTGGATAAAGGAATAAAAGACAATATAGGGAGATGCAGGTATCAAGTTTTATCTCATGGATCAGCAAAGAGATAACAAGCAAGGAAACAGAATAGACTTTATTTATATTAGCTGAAAAGGGAAAGGAAGTATCACAAACACAAAAATGTACATTAAGTTTAACCATTGACTTCCCGCATACCACTGCATCGCCTGCTATGTATTAACCCCAGACTGCCCACTACATGTTAAGTATAAAAAACTGGACATTTCAGCTGTATAAACTGGATCCAGACCAGGTGTCCGTATTCACCAGCTATTTTAAAAGTCGCACTTCTTGCACTTCCAGATGCTTTTTACAGAACTGAAATATGACTAGTGTGTGCTGAGCTACACACTGTTGAAGAATGGCTTTAAACCTTCTTCAAAATTTGGTACAACAAAGTCGATAGTAATATCTTTAGCTCAGTTGACGGCTTTGAAGGTGATTTAGACAACAGCAATGTAGAATTCAACATCATGACGCTCCCAAACATAGTTCTATTGATAGTGAAAAGATCGACAGTGACTAGGATGATGAAAAATGCATTAGCTAACTGCTCATACATTTTATTGATCCCTGGACCCTCAAATATGCGGATGATACAGGTTTAACAGAATCTGATGAATAACTACAAAAGCTTTTTTGATAGTTGTTTGAGAGAATGAAAATTGGCCTGTCTCTAAATGTGAAAAAAAACCCAAAAAACAACAACAGAAAGCTTGGTCATTTCCCAGAAACCTAAGAACCCGAAAAGCAATCTAGTTAGCAAGGACAACAAATAAAATATCAGATAGTAGATGCAAGAGAGAAATAATAAAAAGAATAGCCATGGTCAAAGATATATTCCAAAAAATGAAATCAATACTGAACCACAGAAACTTAAGAAGACACACCGCAATAAAGGTAATGAAAACATATCCAAAGTCAGAATTGCAATATGGATGTGAGTGTTGGACAAGAAAAACTTCATTTCAATAAGCTCAGTGCAAAACTAGTGGATGACTTACTGATTCATAGGACTTATTCCTGTGCTACTGTGAGGGCCAATAGCAAACACTGGGTAACTGAGTTCAAAGGTAAAATAGCAAAGGGTGACTGTAAAATGAAACAGCTGGTGACAAGGTAGTGTGACAAGCAACCACTTTTGATGTTGTCGAAGTATCAAGGATGCCCCCATCCAAAAGCAGATCCCTCAATCAGTTCTCGTCTTATCCTAATATGGGAGGAGTACACAGATGTGGCCAAATGTGGTCATACTTTCCAATTGGGAGAGAAAGTGAGAAGTAATGACGGTGCAGTCTGTGGTTCCTCAAGGAGGTGCTGGCATTGAATGCCTACATCTTATACAAGGATATACTGCGTTTACCACTGCCCACACAGATGAGTCACCTCTTATTCCGCCTAGAAATTGCTAAGGGGCTAATGAAGTGGTCATCCCGAAAGACAAGACAGCAGGATGCCCGCAATACTGCTGGATCAGCTACTCCAAGAACATCCACAACCATCAAAGAATCCACCTCCCAGACTGTAAAAGAGAACGCTTCATGTGCTGTGAAAAATACTTTTGCACACCCACAAACAAAAGACCCAAGACTATTTGGATGTGTGCTGTTTAATTCTCACCTGTGTGGTAAGTTAAGTTTGCCTTTTCAATTTGTTTTGAAAGACAGAATGGACAAAATTCTGTAATGTTTTTTTTGCTTTTTTTTTTACTTTTCATATGCAACAACAATTTTTTTGCAATGGAGATGGGAATCAATCTTAATGAATTTGGTATGATTTGAAAGGAATATTAATTTTCTCTACAGAGACATTTTTCCACATTGATGGCAGTGATATGAAGAGAAATATTTTGGATTTCTTGAGGGTTTGTTAAAATTAGGTGTAGTTCTTCCCTTGGCCTGGAGTTTCTATGACAGAGGCATGAAAAGTTAATAGTTAAAACACTGCCTCTGAGAATATTAATGCCACCAGAGCGTGAAGGATGTTAGTGTACAGCAGTAAAAGGGTCAATGAAGAGTAAGATAGAGCTATGTGAAATGGGGGTAAAGAGAGATAAAGCTTACCCGATGTCCTCTCTTCTTCAGCTCTGTCAGCATTCGGTCTAGGACCATCATTTTTCCTGACGTAGACACGACTTGCTCTGTGAGCGCTAACTCTCCAGTTTTAGGGTCCAGAGGATGTTCCAACAAGTAGGGATGGTTGCAGCATTTACGCAACTGCATCATCACATTTCTCATTTTGATTGTCACCTGTGAAGTCTTCACCTTTTCTTCTTTCACTCCTCTGATGGAAAAAAAAAAAATCATTTCAACTGATTCTTACATAAGACAATTTTGCTCCCCAAGTTAGTAGGCTAGGCGATCCACAGCAAAATTTTCTTTCTCAATAAAACAACAAATTAAATTTATTACAACAAATCCAGACAATTTAAATAAAGCTGTCCCGTTTGGACAACAGAGATTTAAACTCTTGTCATTTTATTTTTTTAAAAAAGAAAAAAAAAAGAGTGGACAAGTCTTCAAAATACTTTCACAATGCCAACTTCTCATCTTACTTCAACCAATTTAAGGCTTTTATTACCCCCCCAAAATAACTGATCTCATTAATTAGGGAAAACACGGTAACCACACTTCAAGTAATAGCCTAGTCCTGAATCATGAGGGGAATGTGACATCGACATCCCTATCTCTTTCCCTCCAATTCTCAGAACATCATCACCTGTATAAGCAGAGGGGCAAAATCTATAAACCCAATCATCCCGATGTTTCCAAAACCAAAGGGTAAACTGTGTTTGAAAGTGCAGATTCAAAACTTTTACCGGATTCTATTGGAATTTTTTTCTTTTAATTAATTCCATAAAACAGTCCCTCTACTTCAAACAGATTACACTTCCTTTCAAGCAAGAGATTGCACTTTACCTTCTATTGTTAACCTCAGTCACAGCATAAATCCAGCTTTCCAATTCTTTCTCTTCTGCCTCAAGATCTCGCCAACGTTTCCTTCCAACTGTTGCAGAGTCTCTCCTCTCAGCTTTATCTTCCATCATAAGGCTGTAGTCTATTTTGTGGGAAGCAGATTTTCGCTTTGGATAGCCCGCAGCAGTAAGTTCTACAGGTTTCTTCGGTGTCTGTGAAGGAGAAAATTGCAAGAGACCCGGTATAAGCCAGACTCTCTTCTTTTCTAAGCTGAAAGTGAAGCTAATATAATAGCTTCAATAATCAATCTCATATATTGCAGGAGTCACTCTTTAAAAACATGCCCATCAAAGGGTCCCAACTGTATACATTTAAAGTGTCAAAATAAATAAAGGCTGCATTTTTCTTATAAACTTCAACCCAGATACACATCAAAAATGAGACAAAAGAGAGAAAATAAAGCAATTCCAGAAATTTAAGTATCTTGGTTACACAATCACATCAGATGGTGAATGTGACACTGAAATAAAGAGAAGAATTGCAGTTACTAAAGACAGTTTCAATAGAATGAATTATTTCATGAGAAATAGGAATATCTCAATGAAGACCAAAGTAAGAGTATTAAAGACTTATGTCTGGTCAGTACTGTTAAATGGTTGTGAATGCTGGAATATTTCAACAGACTGTAGGAAAAGGTAGCGGAAATGTGGTTTCTGGGAAGGATGCTAAGAATCTCATGGAAAGAAAAGAAAACAAACAATGCAGTAGGGCCTACTGGAAAAAGCAAGAGTAGGAAGATCATTGCTAAAGACAATTAGACAAAGACAACTGAAGTTTGTAGGTCATATAAATCGAAATAAGGAAGATGAACAACTAACCTTGACTGGAAAAATAAGCAGGGGCAGGCAGCGAGTGAAATATTTGGAGAGCTTAAATCACTGGATGACAAGCAAAAAGCAGAAAACTAATGGCATGAACTTCCTGAGATTGTCTGAACAAAGAAGTGAATGACGTGTCATGGTTGGCCACTCAGACCCGGTACCCGATGATGATTATTATAACAGCCAAGTAAACTTTTGATTTCTTATTTCGGGTTATTCTAGCACAAGCCTAGCCTGTTCATTGAATCCTAAAGCAACAAATGACTGTAATCATATCACTTCTTTCCAAATCAAACTTGGGAGGCCTTCAGATCTTGACATTCTTCTTTCAGGTGAACAATTAGTTAACTCATAAAAGAATGCCAAAGTCATGAACAGAATGATTTTTGCTCAAGAACAAACCATCAGACATTGCAACACTCACATCTTTGTCTTCTAGTATGTTGAAAATAGAACGGTCTACAAGAGCTGAGTAAAATTCCTTCTGTTGTTGAGTCAAAGGGGCGTACACAAGAAGCTCTTTCTTAGGAGGGATGCATAAATCCACATCAGACTTCATTCTTCTCAACATAAAAGGTGTGAGAATCTAGGACAAAAAGGGTAATAGTGTAAATAAAAAACGTCTTGAATCTTATCCTTCAATCTGTTAACTATCCAATATTATGAGATGGTTACATGGGTAAAATTGCACACACCCCCCCCCTTTTTTTTTAAAGGCCCTATTGCCTCAACCTTAATTGTAACAAAGAGAAAATCATATAAAAACATTTCATCTCCAACTTATTACTTTGGTAAATTTATCTGTTGCCAAGAGTCAAATTTCTTAAAAACTATGCTGAAAAATCCATACAAAATATTCTCATTGATCTAAATAAAATGTGACATATTATATCTATCTCATATCTGTAGTTGTAAAATAAGTATAGTAAAGAAAGTACTAAGATCAATTCCATGACTCAAAATAAAAATGTTTGCTTCCAATGTCTGTACTTCGCAAAATAAAGCTTTTATTTTAAAACTTCCCGTAAAGGGAAAAAAAGGCTTACCTGATGCAACATACTCAGTATGTTCTTCCCTTGCTCTTGTTTCACTATCTGTTCTGATGTTTCATCACTAATGCATGTGGCATCAAACCAAGTTTCAAAGCTTTGAATTTAACACACAAAAATTAAAATTTTGATAAAGTAAATATGGTATGAATAAAAAGGAAAATCTAAATGAAGATATATTCAAAACAAAACCAGGGGAAGCCAACTTTGAAGCTCAAATGAAGACTGATAATTTTAGTTATTGACTACAAGGCTTAAAGACGGATGTGGGTAGAATTGCAATGTATAAGGACAGATTTTCTGAAGAGTAAAAGGGAATGCATCTGGAACAGCAGACATGCACCTGTTTGTGTATGTTGTGTGTGTAAATTTGAATCTTCAGTCTCATAAATCTAAATCAAATTAAGACTTCATGCACTCTCCAGCAATGTCTGAATATTTTATGACCTCAACTGCAATATGGAGACGTAAGACTATATTATGCTCACCTTCCTTTGTCATCAAAAATTTCTGGCAACAGGAAATTAAGAAGAGACCACAACTCAGCCAAGTTATTTTGTAAAGGTGTCCCTGTCAGCAACAGCCTGTGAGTTGAATGATACATTCGTAGCTCCCTGAAAATGAAGGGGGAAAAAAAAAAGAACCAAAATAGAATTTAAGTAACATTTGGCATAAAAGAAGAAGGAATGAAATCTTTGTCAAATAATGTTAAAGCAACTTCTCTTCTTTCAAAAATTATCCATTATCTTGTCACAATCTTACCAGAAGTGTGGTTCTTTGACAGGACCACTTTCATAATAAACAACTGTATCCCAAAGTCACAAGCTCCCATTGGATAGTTAAAAATGAAAATACTTGAGTTCATATGAACTTAACGTGCAATCTCGTCAGCTACTCTTTTAATTGTAAATAAATACAACTTTTGGGTCAATTTCCTTTAACGGCGCATAATTTTCCACTTCAATAGGTAGGGTCAGTGATCAAAAGACAAGCGGTCCTATTTCCTCATGCCCCAAATTCATACCCTGCACTCTTCCAAGATTGTGATGCACCTTGACAGATATGACATATTTAAGGTAATAAGGTATCACTTCAGAATGTTTATACAGCTCTCTTCTAGACTGACCTTTTCCATTCTAAGACTACAGTGACCTGAACTATAATTGCTATTTTTCCCAAACCTCATATAAATTCCTTAGGAAACATAACTTTTCTTTCAAAACACATCTCTACAATCAAACCATAGTAGTATGAAGTCCAATATGGAGTCACTGCCATACCTGATTAGTCTGCAATGGGTGTTCTTGATACGATGTCCTTCATCTACGATGAGATATTTCCAGTCATGGTGGGCCAAGAACCGGCGGTCAATCATAGAGATTTCATAAGATGTAATAACAACAGGTTTCACAAAAACTCCATCACGGATCTTGTGTTTTTGATGTATCTTTTTGGACAAATGGAGGCGATGGTCTTTATGGCCATGGTAGAGAATTGTAGGAACCTGATAAGATGTAAAACTGATTTTATAGTCACAACTTCACTGAAATATTTCATTAACATCATCAAAAACTGAACTAGGACAATGGTACATTCATTAATTACAGCTTGGGTCAAGAATTCAATAAAGTGGGCGAACCAAAAAAAAAAAAAAAAAAGAGAGAAGAAAAAAACATGAGACAAACTTTGATTACATCAACAGATGTGAATGGATTTGTTAAAATTTCCAATATATCACCAGTGCAAGATCCAAATTCCTCAGAATATTGTGAAATGTGGCTTTAAGAGACGTCTGAAATAGTAATAAGAAACATTCCCCACATTCAAGAGACAAGTCGGGTTCCAGCTCTGATACCTTGTAACATTTCAGGTCTTATGTGAAATCGACTGTCTCGGTTGAATATCTAGACTACCGTAATGATTGATTTGTCCATTTCACAGTAAACGAAAGGCAGATTATGAACAGTGCTCTTCTCAATTTCTAAACTGATTGTTAGGCGTTTGATTATTAGTAAGCTGTCTTCATTTAAGTTCATTTATGTTCAATTCATATGCTTAATTTACACATCTTTTCAAACTAGTTGATAAAAAGATCAGAAAATTTTAGATCCAAATCTACAGCTCAGGCTTCAGAAATACATCTTGATCCTACATTTAGCTTTACGTCGAGTTTCACAATGGTTAAATTAAGCCCATCATTGGAGCTCTTTGCAGGGGAAAAGGATAAAGAGAGGAGTGGCTATATCGAAAACTTTTCAGAAGAATCCCTGTGACAAAGCAGTCTAACATTTGGGGAGAAAATAATGTAAAATCACAAAAACTATATCGACCTGGAGGAAGAAACTGAGACAGATGCGGGTAATTTAAGAAGACAGGCACTCATCTGATCATTTAAAACAGTAATCTGCAGATGACAAAACGAGTTCATTTTGCTGGATATTGGATAATTTCACCTGTGTTGATTAAATGATTGTATTTATCCCATTGAATACACCTAACTATTGATTTGTGCACATCTTATATAATCAAATTGCTCTTATTAGCTGCCATGTGTTTTCGTAAATCAATGAACATCTATGGAGATAATAGCTTTTAAAAGTTGAGTTCATTTTTTATGGTTCACCTGATATCAGATTGGGCAAAACTAAGGCATGTTTCCCATCAACCCTAAATTTTCAAAACTATACAATCAGTTGTAAAAAAACAATCAATCCAGGAAAAAAAACATTTCAGGGTAAGTATAAAAATATATAAATTTTTAGTATTTTTTAAAGCCCGAGATCTAAAAAGATGATACTCCGATAATTTAACGGCAATCTACAGCACTCAATATATCACTCTCATAATTCACTACAGAAAAGAAACTTTTGAAACTACTGTGTATGTAGGCTCTAAATTCCTTGGGAAACCTTAGAATAATCAAATCTAGTTGTTTGCTCATATTTAGAACAAGAGGGTTGACTTTCATGGAACTTTTGACTTCTTAGACATTGGGTCCATCATATATTGACCTAGGCCTACACAGATAACAGACAACTTGAGTTGAGCAGATAGTTGAATTCATGTGTACCCTGTGTGTGTTTTTGCGCATAGGTCAAAATTGCTGGATTTTGTTTTCTTACTTACGTCAAACCTACATGCAGAGTAAGCTGGTGATTTTAACCAAATCTTCAACTTTTCAAGGCTTAAGTTACCAAAGCTTCTTCAGCCACTAGGAAATTATGTATAAAAAAAAAAGAAGAAAAAAAAAGGATACCTCTTTTTAAAAATATTTTTTTCAAAAGGCAAAAGAAATCATGATGCATACCTTTGGTGCAAATCTTTGAAATTCTGCAAACCAGTTTGGTATCGTTGATAAGGGAGCACAGATGAGAAATGGTCCAGGAATTCCCATCTGAACAAGGTGAGCAAGAATAGCAACACATTGCACTGTCTTTCCTAAGCCCATTTCATCTGCCAGAATGCCATTTACACCATTTTCATACAGAACCTAACAAGACGGATGAAAACAAGACATTTCTTCAGCACTGTACAATCATTATTATAAAAATTGGAATTATCCGCATTTGACATAATTAAACCTTTAAAAATTAGGAGAAAGATGCAGGGTTATCATTAATCAAAAGAATACTCTAATCTCATGATAAAATCAAAGAAACAGCTTAAAATAAGAATTTTACAGCTTTAAATTGTATCCGCAACACAAAACAATTTTGTGAAGAGCAAATGGCAGAAACAAGAATTCTTTTAACAAGACTATAACATTGACTAAAGGACATGAGAGAATAAAAAATAAGTTACCTTGAGCCAGCTGTAACCTTCTACTTGATATGGCCTCAAAACCCCTCCTTCCATCAATTTAGGCTGTAAGAAAGGAACTTCTTCACCATTGACGTACCTTTTGTTATCACTCCCAGCCTGTAGACGATTAGAGACAAACTAGTCTAAAAATTACACCTTGATCCAGAAATAAGTAATGAAAAACAATAACAATACATAACTGTAAGTTAAATCTATTGTAGAGAATACAATGCACTGAAAATATATTCTGAAAAGCAATGGAAACGTTTTAAGAGGGAAATTTAAGAAACAAGCAGACCTTCAGTCAAGGATCATAGGGATGTTGCTCATTAGCAGTAACATGTTAAGTATGGTGGGAATTACGGTCAGCAACCCAAAGACATCATTTTACTGCTTTTACTGTATTTTTTTGTGTGTTGATCGACTAAATTCATCATTTCTCCATTTCAGGCTTTGATATCTCGGAGGTACTTTCTAAACAAGTTTTCAATTCGTCAGATTTTGCATTTATCTCCAAATGGCAGCAAGCTTCAATTGCAGATTTCTGGAGGACTTTCACGACAGTTCTGATTTCTGGAAAAGAAGCATCTCTGATAATTTATTAAACCAATGACTCTGACCTCGCTTATACCAAACGTGGACGCCATTTCCAAAAGGCGTGGTTCTTCAACAGCAGATTGATCTTCAACCGACATCTGAGATTCCTTTTGATCAAGAAGATCCTGAAGTAGATCAAAGATAATATATATAAAAATCATTTCTGTTAAAAACAAAAAATATGATATAAAAGAGACCAAAATGTATCATTTAAACTATAAAAGTGTGAAGTACAATAATTATGTTGAGAGCTCGGAAATGATGGGCAAATTGTTATACAGCAATCAAGAAAAGGAAAGAGGGAGTTCACTTAATGATAGTTGTAGGAACAAAAGAGATTTGGAACTAACGAGAAGTAATTTTAATAGAAATGGCGCTACAAGACAACTGTTAAAAAAAAAAAAAGGCATCCAATTGACTAATTTTCAGTGCTTATTGCATATACACATAAAATGCAATATGAAATGTAAAACACAAAGACAACTTTCAATTGATCTATCATTACATACAGAGAACCCTATAAAAATGTACATACGCAGACACTCACCAAATCCATATTTTTATCTACATTCACCCCAGGAGATGCATCTCTTATTTTCTTGGCAAAATCGGTCTGTTGAATGAAGAATGATGACATCAAGACATGCTTTGAGTGATTAAAATGACGCAAAGGAAGGAGATGCAAAAGCAGACCATGGGCTGATTTTAAGCTTTCAAATTTGAGTAAGAAAATCTCAACTGACTCAAACCTCAGGCCTTTATCTGTAGCTTGAAAATCTACACATGAGGTCTTAATCAAAATAATAATAAAGTACTAACACAACAATTCAGGGAGCAGTTGCCAATTTTCAAATTTACCTCTTCCTGGTGGACATCCTCAGTATCAAATGCTTTCCTTTTCCTGTCCTTTGCACTTCTGCCAACTCGCTTTTCAGCATTCTGCGAATATAGGAGAAAAAAAAGCATTAAAAATTGTGAAGACCTTTCTCATATTTTTGGCTATAACAAAATCCTTTACAAAAATGTTATCTTTATGACATGAGGTTTACAATAATTATCAAATATGAATTTAACAAGACAATGTTGGGACATACATTTAGCATCTTGCAAGATTTTTAAGACATCAAATGACATAGGATGTGACAAGTTAAAGGGAACAAAGTTTGTGACAAACTGAAATCGTCACTTTCTTCAAGGAGGGAAGACCCCCCCCACCCAAAAAAAAAAATGGGCAAGAGGAATGGAGGAGCAATGGTAGGTTCCTTGCCAGTAAAACTTGGCATAAAGCAAGCAATGCTCACAATGGGGCACAGATGGTTCAATGGTTAAGGAGTCTTGGAATTGGGACGTCCTGAATTTGATTCCCACCTGTGACAATGTATTTTTTTCCCTTTAAGCAAGAAAATTTACAACTCTGTAATTGCTCCATTCAAAATATGTTTTAAACGAGTACCTAGTAATAAGCTGTTATTGTTGTGTTGAATGTGCAGCTCTTCACTGCATGCCTGCTGGGGAATAAAGTATTATAAAACCCTTTGAAACTGTTCTTAGAATGATAGAAAGCACCCCATACTGGCAATCAAAAGAAAGTATACCGACTTTCTTTTATAAGTGGCCTATGTAAAACACAGAACCACGAATTTTACACATATTCTTGCGAGTAGTATTTACTGTGTCAATGCAAAAACAAATTCACATAATGCATTAGTCTGCTTGCCACTGGAATCATGTGCACAATTGACGTATTTGCTTTTTGCCAGTGAACCAGATGAAAAAAGCCTGCAATCAAAAATACCAGCGACAAAAAAGCCTGCAAACGTCACGCGGATTTACAAAATCCCCCATATTATCTCATAAATAGTATATAATGTATCATCAATATGTTTTTACCTTTTGATTTTACAGCAAAGCCAATCCTCTCCCAAAACCATGTACAGAAATTGCTCAATGATGCAGTATGTAAAACTGT
>JAOWAY010430127.1:0-13843 GCA_028565895.1 Goniobranchus geometricus | reverse complement strand
ACACATGCACTGATCTGCAATTCTGACATCAAAGAAAGCCATTCAAAGTTGAAAAAGAATGCAAAATCTGCTGATTTAAAGAAAGCTGAATCAGTAACGTTCCTTACACAAATATTTCCCTACGATAAAAATTAGACGGTGACATTATGAGACATTTGACAAAAAATTTTCAGATAAAAATCCAAAGGAAAAAAAAATTTTCTTGTTGCAGAAAAGTTCATCTTCCCTATCCTCAACATCTGGAATTTGTGAAAAATAAGCTTTAAACATAAATGAAACAATAAAATTCAAGCATGGTGAAAAGAAAGGGGATGGCATTTTCAACATGAAATTTCCCATAATTGATAAACTTTGTCATGCTGTCGGCCCCACATGATAATACCTCAGAATAGTTGCCAGGTCAGCTGCAGTATTCCATTCTCCAGCAATGATACTGTAATCCTGTCGAATCACGATGACCAACACTTTTAGTAAATTATACTGCCATATTTCATTTCGAAGAGTAACACCTTCATCTGAGGAAGACGCTTCATCCAGAATAGCTGCAGAATAATACTATGAAGTTAAAGTTTATAAAAAGATTGAAAAAAATTGGTTATGTTATGTAGATATATAACTTTTCTAAGTCACCATACTTAAGCCATCTGGAAAAAGGCAAATATAATATCTTAGGTTTTATAAAAGTATAACATCTCATAATGCCCTACTCCTCAAAAGGAAAAGAGTAATAGAGAACCCCTTGTAAAATATGCTGAAGAATATGGATATTGTGGATCATCATAATCAAAGCCAAATGAGAAGAGCTAGAGAAAGTCCAGAAGAATGCTAGGAGATTCATTAAAACTCATTCAGATGTATACAAATGGTAGTTGATACCATCAAATCTTAAAAGGCTAGGATGAACAACTTTAGAGGAGAAGAGAGCTATGTTACAGTCCCAGTGTTTTACAAAGGCAGAAAAGGACTTACTAATACACCAACAGGCCAATATCATATTAATCCTAAAAGACGAATCACTAGAAAGTCAAGCAATCAAACTTACACCCTGCCAACATCCAGAATCAATTTTGTTTTTCCCATACAAAAGTGGTGCAAATTCATACAGCGCAAGGCAATGCAAGGTCTTCAGAGAAGAAGATCCACCTAAGGCAGGTGTTTCAGCCTTTAACTTCCGACGCCTCGAAAAACAAGGGAACATTGAAGTCATGACTCCCAGTGCTCTTTTCTTTTTCTTTTCAGATTTGCACACTTCAAGTTGATTGCGCATTAAATCTTGTCATTGCACCAACCTTACAATAAATTTCCCCAATAGTGGTCTACTTTTCATTCTTATTATATGCCTAATCCCAAAGTTGGTGGAGATTCCTGGTCTATTTATTGTTTCTGAAAGTTACACTTGGTTGCTTTGCCTTTTCCACATCAAGCATGAAGCATTGTCTGTAATTGATATTTTGAGCTCAAAACTGAATTTCAGAAGGCATCTACATTTAATACAGCAGAGAAGCCAAAAAGACACCTTTATGGCTTTGAAAAACTCCATTTAGCGTTGTCTAATAATAGTTCAAAAGGAAAAAATAAAATAGTTCAAGATGGTGGAGATGGCAGCTAAGCTTCTTTCATAATTTGCATAGACTTAGTGAAACAAAACTTGCATTCATTATAATCATTGAAATGAGCCATTCCATCTGCATGCGTTTGGTCACTGAAGCCAGCCATTTTGTAAGAGTAAGAATACGCCAACATATGACAGTTGATTCCAATGCTCCCACTCCCAGGATATAATAATAATAATAATAATAATAATAATAATAATAATAATAATAATAATAAATGGCATATACCTCTTTACCCCATTAAAAACAGAATCTCAGTGTTTTACAATGACAATAAAAACAATATGTATATTACAATGGCATAGGACATGCATAGTGAAGCACAATTGACATGGGCATACATTTTGTCTGCTTGTCTATTTATACTGTACTGTCTGTTGAGGGGGACCAAAAATGTCACTTCTTCTTCCCGTCTTTATCGTTGAATAGTTAAAATTTTATGTATTTCATTGATTTCCTATTATTTATGCCCTTCTCATCCGATATACTTGTATTATTCCCCTGTATGTTTACACATGAACCAGATGTTATTATTG
Organism: Goniobranchus geometricus; assembly: GCA_028565895.1. NCBI lineage: Eukaryota > Metazoa > Mollusca > Gastropoda > Nudibranchia > Chromodorididae > Goniobranchus > Goniobranchus geometricus. The sequence goes on along the minus strand of JAOWAY010430127.1, from coordinate 11,694 downwards.
TTGTAATAGGCAAGTTACCAGATTGCTCTCAATTTGACTTGTCAGATTTCATTCCAGTCGATTAAATACTAGACTATCAATGTCAAATAATGTCCGATACTGTCCTCTTTAAACCGATGGTCAATAAGTCAGTACTTATTAAGAACCTGGGTCCCGTCTGTTTATGTTTGGTGGCCGTCATGGCAGCCACAGCAACTGGTTACCAGACTGGCGTAGGAATGGTAAATTATTTTTTTCTTTTTTAATGTTTACTCAGAACTGTTCTCATAAAGCTGATCGCCAAGCGAGACAATTGGCCTGCATTACAAAGTTGCTGCTTTTAAAGGTATGACTCGGTAGGGATTCAAAACCCACAACCTCCTTGTCAGGACTAACCCGTGGGGTTAAATTATTAAAATCATACACAGTCCTTAACAGGACTAACTTGCAAGGTGTATTGTAATCATTATTTCGCAGTATATTTATTTTCCACCTGGCAACTACTTCGGTATGTTTCCATCATGGCCTCCAAATGTAAACAAACAGTACCCAATTTCTTAATAAGTACCCAAGAAAGGAAGAACTAAGCGCAAATTCCTTTTCCCAATGTGGAAATCTCTACTTGACTTGCCTTTCAATTGAATCAGTATTCCAGGAACCTTTCTGTCTCGAGCCTGGGAAACTTCTTTTGCAATTGCAATGATTCTCGAATCACCCCTTTTTGATGCCGTGGACCTTGCTGACTCCATCTTGCGTTTTCAAGATGCAGATAATAATACTGAAACCTGCACACAAGGCCTTCGACACTTCAGTAGAGAACAGGTTCAGTCATGTAACGCCATTTTGTTGCCGACGACGCGTTGCCTTTGTCACTCGGAAAATTCTAAAATGGGAAACTTGAATTCTCGAGGGCTCAATATATCTTAATTAAGATCTGGGGTTGTTCACACAAAGAGATTGAAAGATTTTTTGACATCCCTGTGGTTACTAACTCAGTGTTGCTTTTGTCTTATCACGTTAAGTGCCGTTAAAGACATCGAAAAAAATAAATAAAACGAATGCTTTTTATGGTGAATGACTTCATAGCACCGTGGCAACCGCCTAAGACTGCAAGACTTACACACGAGGAAAATGGACAAAATGTATCCATCCGGCGTTGCGACATCCAGGATAGTTATTGTTTAGATATTATCATTTATATTCTAGACCTATATTAAAACATTAAACACTTAACGTGACCACTTGTTGTTATCTCTTCACGAACCTGTTAAAATGGCGGGCGTTTCTGATATGTTTACAGACTTTCAGAACTATCTGACAAATGAATATGAAATCAGAGAGGTAAGAAAATTGGCACTCCTCGATTGAATCATTCCCGACTGCTAGGCAGCCATTTTGAGACTTATTTGCATGCTTCACAGGAAGTTGACTTTTGTTGTTTACCGCAAAACTTCTTGTTAAAACTGGCCAAACTGGGTTTTGGTTCCCCGTGGTTTTTGAACCTCAGTTGATGAGTGCTGCTATTCCACAACTCAGTCGGACCGATACACTCGTAAAGTGCCGAAAATTCGTGTTTTTTTTTCCCCCAACCATTCTCAACAACAAGTGTTTAGAGAGGGTCATGGGCTATATTGACTGGCGCTTGCATACTGCATGACGTTCTCCCATGGCATCCTCTTTCAAACTGAAAGTATCTGATGGTTTAGTATACAGCAGACGTTGTGACAGGTATGACTATAATTTTCGTTTTGGCCTCCATGAGAAAAAAATAGATCTATAGGCCTAGGTAGCGGTAGCGTGCACTGGCTTTTGGGTGCAATAGTATATAATAGTAGCGTGGTGGGAGGATTTCCAAAGTGGTTCCCCAGCCTGATTCAAGTTTTTTGCTTGAAATGTAAGTCAAGCAAGTGTTTCTTCCTAACTTGAGGGTGAGGGTTTGTTAGGGTTAGGGTTTGTGACTTCTCCATGGCTGTGTGCCGCTTCGGAAATCCTTCTGCTATGGCTATGAGCTTTAAGTCACTAGTGAAGCTCTTACTATAGCCTACTCCTGCGGTTATGCATGCCTGTAATGACCATGGTGAAGGCCTCTTTACCTGTGCTGAGAAGTGATCACCATCGACCAAACACTTAAAAAAAATGTTTAATAAATAATGTAAAACTGAGGTGCTGATATAACGGGAGTTCATCCATATATGCCTCGACCACCCTCGAGCATTTAGCCAATGCAATCATTTAGCCAATGCAATCATCTATACAAATGAATCCTATGATTCCAGCCAAGTATATTTGGCTTGGCGTTCCCTCCTGAGACATCCCCTCCCTCCCCAAACAAAAAATATCTGACAGTTTAGGCATACAACTCCCGAACAATGATGAAATGTTTGGCCCCCTATTAGATGAAATGTTTCGAAAATTTTAATGTGACTGTGATAACCAGAGTTGCAACCATCAACTGATTGCTGCTCTGTATTATTGAGTGATTGCTGGGTTTGTAACAGGAAATACACACAATGGCGGCTTCTTTAGTCTGTCTTACTTCACTTTGATGAATTCCATTTGGAAAATCTGGTTACATTACATAAATTTTATAAAGGGCTACACGTATCATAATTGCATGTGTAACAATGAATATAAACTAGGCTACTTTGGACTATATTATAAAAATATAATAAGCCCTTCACATAAATAGCAGTGACAAGTGGCTGGGGCATAAAGATTGAAGAACAGCCGTTATAAGAGAAAGAAAGATTCTTCTCTTTCTAAATAATCTTCTTTGATGTGGTAAAACTGAATATAAATGTAAAAGCACATGAAAAAAATAATGGGGGTGGTTATTTTCAAGCCCGCTGTGCCTAAAAGCTTGACCTGAATGTGATGTTGGCAGAGGGATGTAGGACCTGTTGTTTTGTATACCAGAAATATTTGACAGTATTTAGAAAGGGGTAAAAAGGAGAAATATTTAAGCACTTTTTTATCAGAAGTGTCAGGAACTATTGGCCTACCGTGAAACATAGGCCAACCAGATATATTGTTTGCTTACCTCCGTCATTTGTCATACGTCAGCAAGACACCACTGGTTTACCACAATCATGGGGGCTAGCCGGAGGCAGTCTGGGGCCGTTAGTGTGCTTTGTACAAACAAGGGTATACTGCTGACAGGACATTCAGATACAGAGTAAGGTCATAACCCCTTCCTCAACATGGTAAAAAAATGTAAGCACATATATACCAAATCGCATCGATCAGGTTTCCCTTACAGCTCAATGATCAGTTCCAGAACCGCCCAGAGCTATCCAGAGGCAGCCTAGGCCTTCTTGAACCTAGTGAGCTGACTGGAGTTGTTCAATTAAATCTTTACTAAAATAGGGAACCTACTGAGCCGCAATAGAGGAATCAATATCTTTCATTTACAGGAATAGCAAAGTCTTCCTTGGTCAAGATGCCTTGCGAGGGTACACGGCAAAAACAACCTCTCTGAAAAGGATAAAGATTAATCCATAGGCTACTACAGCTCTTAAAAGAACGGTGATCCCTATATATCTACATTTTAGACATTATATATTTACTTCAACGGCTCCCGTCATCTTACAAGGTTTCAGGAGGCTCCAGACTGCCCCGGGTGGTTCCGTAACTGATCATTGAACTGTAAGGGAAAACCTAATATGGCATTTGACTGAGTAAATGTGTACTTACATTTTATTACCACATTGAAAGCTGGGATTATGTCATTTTTCTGTACCTGAATGTCCTGTTAGCAATGTACCCTTGCTTGTACAAGAATACTTTGTCTGACTTAAGGCCCTAAACTGCCTCAGGATGGCTCTGGACTGTAATTGGTGTGAACCTAGCTATACATTTTTTATTTACACAGTAATAGGCCAGCTAGACACTTTTTGGTTTAACATTGTCATTGGCTAACCAGACATAGGTTTACCACCACAATCATTGGCCAAGCAGCCATTTGTGGTTTACCAGAGTCATAGGCAACAATAAATTGTTGGTTTATGAGCCAGACTCTGGTGGTTCACCACAGTCAAAGTAAAATATATTCCCTGGTTTTAACTACCTTTATGTAGGGATTGCTGCCCATGTGTTTCTTACTACCACATCAATAAATGAAACCTGACATTCATAGCATTATCAACGACTAAATCGCATGGTCTTTGGTCGTTTTGGAATGAGACTGGTCATGTTGACAAATTGACGAAAAGCAACTCTTTAGACCAAAATGTCTGCCATTAAAGCCTAGATATCAGTTAGAGAAGACTCTAGGCATGGGGGAGAGATTAAAGAGGCCCAACTTTTCAACGCTATTGCTTTGCCTGTCTTCATTTCCATAAATGGATATTAAAGGCTAGACGTACACACATCACTGGGCAGACTTTTAGTAGGCTGGTACGCAAGAAGACTACTAGCCTGTATTTATCTATAGCTTTGAGAGCCTGTGGGACAAAGAATTTGCTGTGGTAATGTAAATTGTCATTAGTTTCAATTTCACATCTTGTGTTGTTTTTAAAAAATTAAGATTGAAATGACCACTTGTGATTATTTCAAGAAAAAGTATTCTGAAGATTTTGATGGATTTGAATAATTTGGTCATATCATTATGTAAAATTGCTTCTCTATCAATCGGATCTTATTCCTCAGGATATTAAAACTATTGTTCGTGAGATAGAACAGGTAGCAAGAGAGATCTATATTCTGCTTCAGCCAATGCATCAGACTTCTGCAAAATTAGATAGTAAGTCCTTTAAGAATTACTCTTTTTTCTATGATGTCATTCATTTTATTTGCAAAAAGCCCATTTAGAGATGGTTTCATGTTTGTACTTGTATGTAAACTTAACTTCATGTGTTCATGCCGCCTTAAGTTAGATAGGTTCTGAGTTCAGATTGGAAAAAAATCGGAAATTTGAAGTTGAGATTATGACACTATGTAAAGGTGAACCAAGAAAATTCAATTGAAACAAGCATCTATAGCATACATGACACAATGTCATCTGAAAGTAACCAAAACAGAATGAAATGACGGTGATACTTGAGGCCGTAATTCAAGTCTGACAGGACTTGCAGGTTAGGTACTTTGTACTTTGTAAGAAACTATTTCCATCATCAAGTTTCAGGTATGGAACTCATTGCCAACCTTCATCAAATGAAATATCAACCAAGACACCTCTATGACTTGGCTGCAAATCAGTGCTCTTTTTTTTTTTTTTTTTAAAGAAACTCCCAACAAAAATTTTCATTTAACGTTTTTGAACATGGTCAATTTTGATGTCATTTTGCTTTGAAATGTACCCAATAGGTCAAAGGGTTTACAGATCTAGGTGGATTTGGAGTGGTGGAATAAATGCGCCAGAAAAGTGAGGACCGAGGGTCGGTAGGAAAAAGACAGATTATACAGCAGTATCTGTGAATGGGAAGGCTACAGCATCCTTTTAACTTAAGTGCTACAAGAAGATATTTAAAGTTCCATGGGTGATTAAATACACAAATGCCTCAATATTAAAAGAACATCTGAATGTTAAAAAATCTGGTTCTTTAGGCTGAATTAAATCAGGGAAGATGAAATATTTTGGCCACATTAAGAGACAGGATGGCATTGAGAAGATCACCTTGTAAGGTATGGTGTTTAGAAAAAGAGGAGAAGGATGCCCAAAACAAAGATGCAGCCAAGTTATCAAAGAATATTTGGGAACAATGTTGAAGGGGCAGGAAGACTCGGACCGCACAAAGAGACTTTCAGCTGTGCTGTCAGAAATCCAATGTCGTAAAGGGGACAAGCTACCTAGAGACAGATTACAGGAAAGAGAAGGCACATTTCTGTAACAAAGCAAGGAGGTGATATGGGTAGATGAGTCGAAGTACCTGCTACAAACAGTTCAGTCAGAGCAAGGGATCTTTTGAAATGGAAGTGAAGACCACGGCACAAGGGAGAATGTCGTTTGAGGGACATTGTAATGATCACCAACATATATGGGTGTCTTACTCAGTTTGACTCCTTGACTAAGCTAACAGTGTCCATAGTAGGTGGTGTCAAAGAAGGCACTGAACATCACCAAAGAGACCCAGCCGCAGTGCAGGGCCACTGGTCGCTGGCCCTGTTACCACCTAACATAAGATACACTCCCTATGGACTTCTGGCTCTGGGAATGCCACAGGATGATTCTGGGTATGGTTGTGATGATGGGATTGGAATGAGCGGTTTGAGCGAGAAAAGCAGAACATGGCCGTCACCAAAATGTGAGTACAAACCCCCCCCCCCACTCCCCCCCAAAAAACCAAGAGAAGGGTACATGAGATTGGGGAGAAGGCCAGGCATTATATTATATGCATGATACCTTCGAAAGATGACAGGAAAGGTCTTTTTTAAGACAGTTGTCCACTCAGATATGATGTGAATGTCTTTGAACTGAGACTTTAATGAAGTGAGAGGAGATGGAGATTGCAGTGTTTGAACTGAAGATGTCGCATCTCGTACTGGATGTAACAAGACTGGACAAGAATCAGTATGTAAGAGAGAACACCTATGTCTGAAGATTTGGAGGAAAATTAAGAGGGTCAGGCTGAGAAGGTTTGGTTTAATGTAGAGATGAAGGGTATGTTGACACAGTAACATTTAGGCACTAATGTCAAAAGAAAAACAGAAAGACCAAATTTGGATTGTATGCTAATGGATTCGTTGAAGGTATGGGAGTTGTTGTATGAAGAATAAGACTGTGTTGAACAAGGCTGAATGGAGACAGAAAAGTCCACTTTGTTGCCATTTTCATTTGAAAGCTTGTATATTCCTCTTTGTACTATACACTTAATCTGCCTTCCTCATGAAATCAACAGTGTGGCAGTCCCTTACATGCCGTACTGAAATTAGGAACGTTTTTGAATATACATGTGTCATTTGCCCGTTGTGCCTTTTCAGAGAATTCTTGCCCTTTGAACCAGGGTTCCAACATCCCTTTTTTCCTTTCTACATGTCTGAATTCTTGCTCACCTTTGAATTCAGTCGCTGATTTTTTTTTTTTTTAATGAATGGAAGCGGATTATGTTATGGAGAAATGTCTTAGTACACCCGTGCTTTTTAATATTTTTTTCTAGAACTGATGTAACCAGGGAGAGGAGAAGAATAAGAGGACTAAAGAAAACACTTGTTATACCAATGCTACTGTACAACAGCAGGACCTAAAAACAGAACTTTGAATGTGCATTTTGGGATGATGGCTCGTTTTATCAATATTTTGACAGTACTCCTATGAAACACTGTTGTTGGCAATTTTGATTCATGTGTTTTGTATTGGATGTCTTGGGAGCAAATGTCTTCTCTTTCAATTTTTGTACAGTTGATGCTCTCTGTAAGAGTACAGAACCCTTATTTGCCAAAATTAAAGGACTTTACAGTAATCTTGAGGAGAAAATTCCTGATAATCAGTATTACAGGTATGTTTTCATTTTTAAAGGAATTGAATGTGTTTAAAGAGATGGACATTTTTGTTAAGATGACCTGAGCCACTTTTAATGCTTGCGTTAATTTTGAAACCTAATTTTAGTTGTCAAAAATTATATATCCACATATACCGGGGTTAACGGTCTATGTGATTAAAGAAATGACTGGACTCTTGGGGTGTCAAACTTTTTTCAAGCTCAGAACAACCTTGTCCAAGATGCTGACTGATATGCAAGGAGAAGATTACTCTGAGCTTGAGAAAGTTTGACACCCTTAGCCCATTCATTCCTTTAATCATATAGAGCCGTAGACTTTGTATTTATCTATATTTTCCATGGCAATAAGCAGAACAAGAATTTTTTTTTTCATCATTCCCTCGGCAAGATGCTAATGTTATATGGGTTCAATCCCTACTAGACCAGGTTCACATTTTCTACCCAAGGAAATTGAGAAAAGTTGTATACAGAATATTTGACAAAGACCCAGTGCTTGACCCAAAACTAGCTTGATTTGAGTCACAGGTCTAGTGATTTGTAATTAAATGATTTAAACACCTGGTGACCAGTAGTGGAAGAAAGGTGTCCAGAATAGAGGCTCTGAGACCATTTGAAATCAACTGAAAGACGAAAGGAGCATTGTTCAACACGCTGTGCTGCCGATGGCTGCAAAACTTGGTAATTAACAAGAGGTGAAGAAAATAAATTTGACACTTTCTAGGCAAAATGCTCTTGAAGAATCGTCTGGATAAGATGGCAACATAATCAGCAATAGGAGAATCCTAGAGATAGGGGGAGCAGAAAAAGTCAGCTGCAAGGTGAGAAGAAGAAGGTGATCATGGATAGGACATGTCTTCAGAAAAGATCCCACTAATGACTCGGCTGTGATTATGGGATGGACACCAGAGGGAAGGAGAGGAAAAGGGCATCCTAAATCAACATGATGCAGGATGGTGGAATGGGGAAGAAATGGAGAGGGATAGCCTTCATGGGAGAGGGCAAGAGTAACAGCAAAGGACAGACAATTGTGGAAGGAACACGTCTGAACCTTATGTGCCTGCTAGCATGAAGAGGATATGGTTAAGGTAAGATAAGGAGACCATTCCATTGAGCAGACTAAACAATCTTTTCTTTACTGTATATTTGTTGCACCTAGATATCAGAAGATATCAGAAGAATAATAGATGTATCTGAGAAGAAGTGTTCTAGAAAAAATTTATCCTTAAGGTGGAATGAATTCAAGACAATAGAAGAAATTAGGGATTGATTTGGTCAGACACCAGTATCATAATTAATGAAGAAGAGATGTAAATATGTAGGGCATGTCTGCAGGAGAGATAACATAATAATCCCAAAACAAGCTCTAGAAATGGCTGTACAAGGAAAGAGAAAGAGAGGTCGTCTAAAGGAAACTCTTAAAAGAACCATCATGTGTGAAGCTAGGCCATAGGAATGATCATGATGACTATGGTACAGGACAGAGATGTCTGGAAATTGAATTTTGAGACCCTTTGTGATATTTAACTGCATTGGAAGGATCAAAGATTTAAAATATTTGCTGTGCCTATTGACCTTTGGTGGCTAAGTGGTGATCACGTCTCGGCATGAGGCATTCGGCATGGTCAGTATATGCGTGAGTGACCGCATAGGCTCGAAACTCACTAGGTGCAGCAAAGGCACAGGCGTTGTGTCCTTAGGTAAGGCACTTCACTACACTTACCTCATTTGACTCAGGTGTGAATGAGTACCTGGCCGTTAAGTCAGCGCTGTCTCTGTCTGGACAATGTATTCGCGCCTAACAGGCTGCCAGTCTTGTTCTAAATGTTCTATCTTGCTGTTGGTCAGGGGAGTAAAATGTCATTGTAAAGCCCCGTGAGCATGGATATGCCGTAGAATGTGAGCTTTTTTATTTACATTTACTTTACTGCTCTTTATATGTTATACGGTTAAACACTGATATAAAGAACAAGCCTGGGCAATAAAAATAGTTCTTTATAACAGTAATTCTTTATTTCAGTCACACATATATAGTGAGAAAAAAATGGGGGCAAAGAAATGTGATCTTTATTTCCATCAGTTCTTTACAAGAGTGTTCTTTATACTCGTGCTCCACTGTATATCCATGGCAGGGTTAAGGTCTTATTCTGCTCCTATTTCTTTTGCTTATATGACAAGAGTCTGTCGTCTTAAAACTGAAAGATTGAAGAAACAAATCAAAAGCCTCGGCTCCACTCCCTGAAGTCAAATACAGCACCATCAGCAAAGAAAAAAAATTGGGCTGAATGCTACCAGTCTGACAGTGCAAATGACTCAGATAAACCCATTCATGTTTACATGTGGATAATCAACTTTCATTTAGCTGAATAAAATTTTTGTGCCATTTCCCATGGAAATTGTCTTATCTGGTATTTCATTTTTGTTTCCCTAACTTTTCTTAGATTCAATGATTTGTGGCGGTTCAGCACTCAAAGATTAGCATTTTTGGCTGCATTAGTTGTGTATTTATCAGAAGAAAGACTGGCAACCAGAGAGGAGGTAGCCCAAACTATGGGAGGTAAAATCTTTTATTTCAGTACATATATTACAAAAACCTCCAACCACAAAATAACCAAACCAAACAGAACCCCAAACAGCCAAACATTAGTGCCCCATAAGTATATTTCCTTTCTTTGTATCATTCTTTTGTTCTGAAATCTGATCTTAGATAATGAGCTCAAAATGTCTTTCACATTTACCTTGGAGATTATTCTGATTCAAGTTTTAGTAAAGTGAAGTACGATCAATCAGCAATGCTGATGATCTGATAGGGTATAAGGAGTACAGTATTAATATTCAGGCATGGCGTACATGATACAGCATATTGTGGAAATTTTGCCATTGTTTTCTGTGCCATCTTTATATCAATTTTACCTGAATAGACATAGCTACTACTTTTACCGGAGGATAGAGTGAAAATGCAATAATAATGATATTCTGGTACATTTAGTCTTTGTTGTAGGGCCTTCTATACTCTTCCGGCATATTGTTTGAACTCACACCCATATAAAGTTAACTGTTGATATACAGTGGAAAGCTCATAATTTGAACTGCCAGGGAATGGAACAAAACTTCAAATTTTGAAACATTGAATTATAACAAGGGGCATAATTAAAGGTCTAAAATTTCCTACAAGTGGAAATAGTCAACACACTTGCCAGTATGCAGTGTTTATGGGTCAGTATGCAGTAATGTTAGATCCAGACAGCATGTTGCGTGTAGCCCACTCCTCTCCCCGTCACAGTACAGACTGTGATACAAGAAAGCTTACCTAACTTTTGATTTATTGAAACAAAGAGCCCTAGGCAGACCACAGTCTTAATTTCTGTCTCCCATTCTCATCCAGTACATCTTGTCCTGCCCCACATGACAGATAAGCTGGATCTAGATCTAGACTCATTATGATACTGATACTGATAGGTTCCTCAATCACTGCCACATCACTGCATCACAGATGACACAGTTGGCTCTAGGCCTACGTAGGGCACTGCCTTTTTCCCCCCTCTCCCATTAGTAAGACCTCCTCCTCTATTTCGCATAGTTATTGACACTCCTTGAGCATACTACCTTTGTTGAGTCAATGGTTCGCATCATTTCAAAGGTGGCGAGAGGAAAAAAAACAACCCTTTTTGATTACTGTTTGTGGTGATGTTGGCTTTGAATTATGAGGATTGACTTTTTATGGCTTTGAATAAAGAATTGGATGTTAACCATCCAAAGAAAAGAAGAAAAAAACCTCATATTGCAAATACTTTGATTTATGCAAAATTCGAATAATCAGACTTCACCTTTGGACATTTCCACTGTATTACAAATGTTTTTTTATTCTGGATCCTCTCCCTCCCCCCCCCCCCCCCTCCCATTAAGGAAAGAAAATTGAACTGCATGTTATCTTTTTTTTTTTGTAGTGAAGGTAAAACGGGAAGATGGGTTTCATATGGATTTGGATGACTACCTTATTGGCTTGCTGAACTTGACTAGTGAAATGGTGAGACTTGACTTTACTTCTAACATTTAGTATTTGTGTAGACTCTTATACTTTTACCTCAATCTTACACAAATTTTAATATTTAATCACATGCATTTTATATTGATGACTTTTTTTTCTTATGTATATAATGTCTTAAATATAATTTAAATTTGATAGATTTTCAATGTAAAGCGCCCAGAGCTTGTACTTTTACGAGAATAGGCACTCTATAAATGTCAATTATTATTAATTACTATTATATGTTACATGTAT
>JAOWAY010430016.1:0-13846 GCA_028565895.1 Goniobranchus geometricus | reverse complement strand
TTGATTCTGTGGTTGAGCAGATTTGTTTTGATTTTCAGGCTCTCTGTGAGATGCTTTATCGCTTGAAACAGAAATCAGTTCAAAATTTAATGTGTTTAAAGCAAATCTGAAAACTGATTTATTTCTGAAATCAGTCGGCTCGATGAAAGTTTGTTGTTTTTAGGGTTTGTTTTTTTTTTATCCAATATCTTACTTTCAATTTTCATTGCATTGGAATCATGGATTTTTAAATGATATGTCTGAATGTCCTTGGTTTCTCTAAGCTATAAATTTTCTACCATGTTAACGCAATGATTGGTGTGTTTAGTTATGTATTTGTGTAATTGCATTGTAAAGGGCCCCCTGAGCACTCAATGGTGAAAGGCAAACACTCAGGATATCTCTTCTCTTGATGAAGCATCAAAAATGAAGAATTTATATCAGCTTGACTCTAGAGGTATAACCTTCTCAACGGTTATTTCATCGTTGAATTTATAATGACAGAAAAATGCCAAACTCTGCATATTTAACTTCATATGTTAAAAAAACAAAACAAAAAAAAACTAAACAAATTTGTAAGGTTTCTTCCGATACATTGATAACAATGGACCAGCTTCATAGCTAAAACAACATATAAAACAGAATTTCAAACTTGTGCCATTTGAAAACTGGATTCGGAAAGGTTTCTGTTGGGACTATAAGGAATTTCCACCGTTGGGAAAGGCTCCAATTCCAACTTTGGCAGCTGTATCTGTATCTGTATCTATGGAGCGCACTCCAAAGAATCACAAAGTTGAGTAAATAATTCACAAATCCGTCAATGATAGAAGGCCCAGTCAGTCTGTAATACCATCTCTTCCTCCTCTTCATCTGAGTTTGATACTTCAGTGGTGTGTCTTGGGTTGGTCGGCTCCCTGTAGCAATAAAACTGATTCTGGTCTTTCCAGTAGCGATGCATTCTCCTTTAAACAAAATTGTGGTACTTTTGGATGGCACAACACTTTCTGGCAGACTATTCCAGATGCTGCAAAACTGATCACAAAATGAATATTTTCTTATCTTTAATCTACATTTTCTTATCGCCAATATTTATTGATGCTCCGTGGTATTGTGGGCTTGATTTTGATAACACTTTTGAAATAAACCTGAGGATTCTGGGTCATGTTATGGAGGGATTATATATATCTAACTGATTGTTCTTTCCTTATGGTTTTAAATGTTGGCGGCTAAAACTCACTTCATCTTCACTCAATGGTAAAAGCTGCTGTCAGCCTCAAAGTCCAAAGTGAAATTTTCCTTCAGTCACACAGCCCAACACAGGTGATGAGAAATAAATGGAACGCCAGTTAAGTGTGGTTGTGATTTGTTGAATGTCATGGAAAGCACTGAGATCACCTGAGCACAGTTTTTTTTTTAAAAACATATTTTGTCAGAATCCTGAAGACTAGGATTGTTTGCCATATGGTTGGTCAAAGTCGTCATTTTGCAAGGCTGAAAGAAAGTCCCTGAGAAAGAAGAAGACAATCATGGTGTAGAGTGGTTCTCAGATAAAAGAAATAATTCAGCTTAATAAAAACAGCTTTAACTGGAAATTGATGATGGACATACAAAGCATGTACTAGCATCTTTGAACTGGAAATGAAAACAGAAATTATTTGTGTGCTATGGACATAGTTTCCCATGTATTTGTTCATCAGTGAGTAAAGTTTTGTCAAGCAGTTTGATATTAAAAGGGAAGTCGGGAGAACCTTGTCCCAATGCTTTGAAACCAGGCTGTGCCTTGGCACTGTTTAATCCATGGGAAAGGCTTTTTTCTACACACATTTTCCTCACCCCACTCAGGTGTTCAATGGGAAAGGTTTTTTTTTACACACATTTTCCTTACCCCACTCAGGTGTTCAATGGGAAAGGCTTTTTTCTACACACATTTTCCTCACCCCACTCATGTGTTCAATGGGAAAGGTTTTTTTTTACACACATTTTCCTCACCCCACTCGGGTGTTCAATGGGAAAGGCTTTTTTCTACACACATTTTCCTCACTCCACTCAGGTGTGGCTTTTTTTTTTCTACACACATTTTCCTCACCCCACTCAGGTGTTCAATGGGAAAGGTTTTTTTTTTACACACATTTTCCTCACCCCACTCGGGTGTTCAATGGGAAAGGATTTTTCCTACACACATTTTCCTCACTCCACTCAGGTGTGGCTTTTTTTTTTTACACACATTTTCCTCACCCCACTCAGGTGTTCAATGGGAAAGGCTTTTTTTTACACACATTTTCCTCACCCCACTCAGGTGCTCAATGGGAAAGGCTTTTTTTACACACATTTTCCTCATCCCACTCAGGTGTTCAATGGGAAAGGCTTTTTTCTACACACATTTTCCTCACCCCACTCAGGTGTTCAATGGGAAAGGCTTCTTTTTTTTACACACATTTTCCTCACCCCACTCAGGTGTTCGATGGGAAAGGCTTTTTTTTTACACACATTTTCCTCACCCCACTCAGGTGTTATTACGCACCTGAAAATAGGCACAGGAGAATTTTGTCAGTATGCCAGGGCAAGTGTGTCTGTAAAATGGCTGCATCTCTTTATACTCCACGTGGAGTTGATAAGGTATTTGGTTGGCAAAGGCTTGTTGAGGAACACTTGTACAGCGCTCTGAGCACATTTAGTGGATTTGGCGCTATGTAAAGACTCTGATTTAATTTTGATGTTATTTTAATCTAGTTCGTAATTAAAAGGGAAGTCCTGATGGAAGTTTGAAATAAAATACGAGAGAGAGATATAGAATCTCCTGCTGCGTTAAAGATCTTAAATACAATCTCCTTTTGTTTTGAGGGCGGTTTTAATACTTCTGTCCTTAAAACAGATCTTAAATCTCCCATCATTGACTGACTATGGAGCAGTCATCTGCCTGTGCTTTTATGTAATGTGGATCAAGAAAAAAGCAATAGTATGAAAAGTAATAAATAGAAAAGGTAGATGCAGGTGTGTGAATAAATAAATAAATGCTGATAATATTTGCCATACCCAAGTGGAACGTTATTGGAAGAACCTCTATCCCTGGCTGGGATCACATCAGGGACTGGTTTCATCATTTTATCTGTTAACATGGCAGAAGGAGAAGAAAAGTTTAATAAAACGATCAAATTCAGATCCACATTCATTCTTTTTTAAGTCAGCATTTATTATAAAGGATTATACTTTATTTAAGATGTGATGTTTCACTTTCATCATACAGCGCATGCAGCACTTTCAGCATTGATGCTCAGAGCAGCTTGGTTTGCCCTCAAAATGATGCCGTTCAGATTCTAGGGTGAAACAGGAGAAACTTTCAGCCTTCTTCCATTACTGAGCTCTACAACAACAATAACAGCTTTGCTGGATTCCATAGGCTAGTCCTCAACAGCTTCAATTGCAGGAAAGTTCTGGCTCAAACACTGAATGCTTCTTCTCCTGATATTGAAATTTCTTTCTATGCCAATAAGCAAAATTCTTGATAATTTAACACTGATAGTCTTTACTCTAAAGGTCTTTTGGGGGTAAAACTATCACTATAACAACCAAATACAAGTCTGAATCCTTGGGATTTAAAATTCTTAAAACACTAAAGATATGGACAACTGATACCCAAATACTTATCAGACAAAATTTTTTTTTTTTGCTTTTTTTTTTGATGAATTGACCAAGTGACTATAGAATTCTGGTTCTATTCCAGATGAGCTGTTATCAGAATGTAATGAATGAAATCAGTTCGGGACGCTGTTCCAGAATCCACTGCCAGTCTTCACAGATCCACTCAGTGAGTCAGTGGAGATGAAACACTATTCAGAAAAGTTTATTTGGACATAAAGAGTGATATCTTAATAGAACTTCATGAGGATGTCACTGCCACTATACATCTGGTAGATCTACATTAAAGAGTAAGAACAAGATTACTTGCCAAGATTTAGTTCAACTGATCTGAGGGCTGGGATTAAGCTTGTAATATGTTCTCAGCTCAGCTCTGCTCTGCTCTGATATGATTTGCTTTGATTTGATTAAAGATTTAAAAAATCTCACTACAAAACGGAAGAATTTTTTTTTTTTATTGAACCTTGTTGAAAATTTTAAAGAGAAGAGAAACATAGCTATTGACCATACCCGGAAATATTGTCTTAATTTTACGCTCTCCCTCTGTGCTAGGGCTCATCTCCAGACGTGACTTTTCAAGAAGGTCAGAAATTCTTAAAAGCTGCCTCTCTAGTCTGTCAGATTGTGATTTTGTAGAAGCATTGGCAGATGCCCTGACATCTGGTACTTCCATTTCCTGCCGTTTCTTGTTCACCAGCAGCTCTTCTATGCTTATCTGGCCACATGTCACAGGGTAAAAATTATAACAATTAGAATAATTGCATGTTATAAGGAAGAAATTACTTTTGAAAAGTTATCAGAACACTTCTAAAATTGTTAATAGGAAAAAGAGGTCTGAGATGAGGATTATCCAACAGTGGACAATGAGCTGAAAGACCTTTGCGAGAAGGCAATAACAAAAGCAGGCTTGGATAAAGCTTTGACTATACTGAATACAAAGTCGTCCCCTGGTTGTGACGGCCTGACAGCTAATTTCTACTTAATGTTCTGGGACAAGTTGAGAGAATCGTTATTCAACTCTTTCTCAGAGTCAATCAAAAATCAAGAACTGTCCACAACACAAAGGCGCTGTATAATAACTTTAATACACAAACGTGTAAATCAGCATAGAGATGAAATAAACAACTGAAGGCCCTTAACCTTAACAAATACAGACTACAAACTAATATCAAAAGTATTGTCAATTAAATTAGGAAAGTACATGTACAAATTGTACATTCAAATCAGGCTGGGTTTATGAAAGGGAGATCCCTCACAGAGCATTTCTGCGTTATAGATGACGTCATTAACATAAAAATATAGGTGTCAATTGGAAGGCATCCTTACATCTTTGGACTACCGGAAAGCGTTTGATACACTGGAAAAGGGGGCCATTATACATGCACTTCGGCTTTTAAATTTTGGTCCATACTTTATCAGCCTTGTTAGCATGATAATTGCAAACACCGAGAGCAGTGTGCAGAATGGAAGCTGGGTCTAAAAATATTTCAAAACAACAAGGGGTGTACGTCAGGGCTCTTGCATGCGCCCACTCCTCTTTATTCTAGTTATAGAACTGTTAGCTATCAAAATAAGAAATGAGTCACAAATTAGAGGAACATCTTATAGAAGTGATAACCCTCCGATCAATTTTCCAAAGATCGTCCAGTATGCTGATGACATAAGGTTGCTACTTAAAGGAAGTACAGACTCGAGAGAAGCTCTTGAAATTGTGGATGTATTTGCACGATTGTCAGGTCTTAATTTAAACAAAAATTGTGTAAATGCCTCTGGCTTGGGTGTAACAGAGGGCGTAATGATGTTCCCAAAGGACTTACACTAATAAAGATGATGAATATTAAAAAAATCTAAGAATTTCCTTGAGCGCTTCTACGGAAGCATCCAAATTGGAACAAAATTGGACGACAAAAATCGAATTAATGATGAGTTATATAAAAAAGTGGCAAAAGCGAAATCTATTGCTATATGAAAAAAATCATAATAGCAAAAACATTTTTTCTGCCATTATGGACCAACACCATACAAGCTCTAGCTCTGGCAGAAGAACAATTGGGGATCATTGACAGACTGATATTTAAATTCTTATGGCAAAAAAAACACTCTAATCGGCGAGAATTTGAAAAGGTTAAGAGATCAGTCCTACAAATCCCTAATTCTTCTGTAGCCAAGTATCCGCTTCAGAGACTGGGTTTGGTCCACCAGATCCTCTCCGAATGAGTGTGGCTCTGAATACCACTGTCTATCAGTTGCTTGCCTCAAGCACAAAACCAAACATCCGTATCGGGCGGATTTCATCTTACCGGCCGGATCCGACCCGAGCAGGAATGTGGTTCCAAGCAGCACTGTCCATATACGGCAAGTTTATACAGTACCAATTTGGCATTCGGTCAGTGCTATGCCTGTGCAACTTTTAAGGTTCGGCACCAAACATCTGCTCTGGAGGAGAGGTCCTGTTTTGCCGCATCTCTCCCAGGTAGGAATGTGGTCCCTAGTGACAGTGGTGTGTCCTTATGTACACCCTAGTGTTGAGACTGGCAAACTGGGTCTGTCCGGCCACGTTTCTCCATTTTTCAATACTGGGTATCAGCCAGTTATTTACTACTTATATACCTGCTTATTAATGTGCCAACTTTCTCGTTTCTATCTATCGACTGTTTCTTTTTCTTCCTATAAATATTCAAGATCAATTGATTTCTTATTCTCTTTTTGCCTATTTATTTATTTATTCTTTAAAATTATATTTTGTTTAATATTTTATGCATTACAATTACAAAATAATTAGTTAATGTGAATGAAACATATGAGAGGAACGTTCAATTCAGTTTAAAATTAAATGGCTGTATGAACCAGGTTTCCATATCTGAGCCAAAAGAAAAAAAAAAAAATCTGATTGAACGATTCATGAAGGTTTTGTTGGTTTGCTTGGTTTTTATGGCTCTTTTCCACTACAAAAATCATCTCATGGCCCAAGGAAAAAGCAAGATGAAAGGCTTGGTTAGAGATAGAACAGAAGTAGGAGAAAACATTGCAAGATGAGGAAAGAAGTTGCCAAAAGAGGGAAACAGGTTTTTAAAATTAGCAAAAAACAGAATAAATATCAATTAAAAAATAACTTGGACTGGACTCAACAAGGCACAATCGAAATCGATATAAAAAAATTTTGAAATGGTGCTGGATTGGTCACACTCTATGCAAGCCTGCTTCCAACATCACCAGGCAGGCTCCTGACTGGAACCCACAAGGGAAGCGGAAAGTGGGCCGACCTAAACAAACTTGGCGCAGGAGTGTCCACGCAGAGGCAGTGGCAGCAGGCATGTTTTGGACCGAGCTGAGGAGGACCGGCCAAAAACCATGTCTGGTGGAGGTGAACTTGACACAATGTAACTGCTGAAGATTATAAATTGAAATGTGCAAACCTCTTTCTCGCATGGATTTTTCATTTCCTTCAGAAAAGAGAAGTCTGTGGCTATCATGTATTGAACAGCTGCTTTGAAGGTGACGAGACAATAACTGAAACAAAAATTGAACAAAATTGCTTTCATTTGGGAGTTCTCCCTTACTTCTCTCGATTCCTTCATAAAATGACATTCCAACTGCTTGAATCTCTAAACAAGGAATAAAATTGTCTTTAAATGGAAATAAAGGCAGTGAAGTTCTAAACCGTTTTTGAACTGTTGAAATTTGTTACACCATGTATTCAGTTTACAAGGATATTATCACGTAATGTGAATCAGAGTTTTGGAAAGATGGAGGTGAAGATAGTGACAAATCATGGTCAAAAAGTTATGATCAAGCTGTCATAGATCTAGATCAATGAGACTCAATGACAATGAAACTCCACATCGAAAATTGCCGTGGCTATCTTTTTGGGGGAATCGCATCCTCAGTCCATCTATGTTTGATTTATCTAGTTTTTATGTCGGCTTTTGAAGTTGCATCATAAATCTAGTGGCATATAAATGCCATCTTTTAAGGGGCCAAGTGGGTGTTGATCAGGGCAAGTAAAACATCACTGTGAAGTAGTTGTGTTACGATGGCAAGCAGGTTGGACTCTTATGATTTAAAAAAAAAATATTCTCACATTCATTTTGGCATCAAAGAGCCCTTTGACATATTGTGTCCATCTGGACATAATGGCATTTGTTTCAAACAGGATTTCTCTTGCTTTGCTTTAAATGCTACAACCAGTTCTAATATTTTGTGCAGTCAGTTTTTTCGTTCGTTGAAGTAATGTAAGGGTCATTCAAGGTTTTCTGGCCTCCTCTTCAATCCCAGGACGGACATTTTCTTGAAATTCGGCAAAAGCTGCTTTAAGAATTTTCCATGTTTTATCACAGCGACATGTAGTTAGATCAGTTTTGGAACTTTTTTCCATGTTCTGATTCTTCTAGCATAAAGTTGTTGATATTGGTTTTGTACTGCAATAAGCAATCAAGTGTATAGTTTATATATCAGAATTGTTAAGAGCACTCAGATCTAGTGTGTTATTTCATTGGCTTTCTTTGTAATTTTCAATTTTGTTTTGACTGTACACACCACTGGATTGTGATATGAACCAATCTCCATACCCAGATAGGTTTTACACATCGTAAGGCAATTCTTGAAATGACTTTTGATGGTGATGTAGTCAATTTAATTTCAATAACTTTTGCTCGGGCTCTTTCATGTGTAAAGGTGTCTTTAGGGTATTTAAGTGTCTCATCTAAGATGGTAAAGCAATTTTGTACAAAGAAATGAACAAACATTTCACCCCTTTCATTGGTGTTTCCAAGGCCAAATTTCACAAGGCTCTCATTCTCTGTCTATAGTATGAAGCAAAATTGTAGTTCAGTTTTTCTCAAAAAGTCATTATTACACTGCCTTGCACCACGCCAGTCTCAAAATCTCAGAAACTATTCAGTCTATAGCCATGAACTTTAGCATGCTGATTCACAATCACTACATAGGGGTAATATGCTATTATATTTTTTAAATGTAAGTATATTTCAGCAATTTTTATGTGCACTTTTGTACAAGAAAATGCATTTTTGGGTGACATTTTAAATAATTAACAAGTCAATGGAGAGGAAGAGAAATGGCCTTATATCCCAACTATGTCTAAACTAAGTATATTCAATCAAAATATGTGAAAATCATTATTAGTTTTGAAGATTTTGAAAATCTGCGAATGTTAATTTTTTTCAAGGTGGTGGCCTTTTCCATAGCAACCGATGTGAATTTTTTCTCAATTGTTTGCTTTTATCTCTGTTCCTATGCTGTATGTGCATTCTGTGCCAAGTTGGTGCCTTTATGTCAAATGTGAATGAAAATGGGTTTTGGGTGTAGCTTTCCTCCTTAAATTCCATCAAAATCAGGAAAAAGTTGTAGAATTACCTCAAGTCATCTCGGTCTCGGTCCATGGAATGCCACATGAATTGCTCAATGTAAAACAAATCACTTGACAAATGGGAACACTTGGCTTGCGCTATTATTACAACCTTGGATGGGAGTTTGAAAAATACAAAATAAATGCACAATAAATGTAGAAAAAAAGGCATACACTACTCTAAAGTCTTCATATTTAAATCTTGCACGATTTTCAATTTTTTAAAAAAATCCATATTTGGGTTAAAAGAACAAACAAAAAAATTTCACAAAATTATTTAGAGTAATCAAATAGTGTGGCGTTTTAGGTTTGAGCATTGTTTCATCCCATGGGCACTCACTGACCCTGAGTCACCCTGTCAGAATTTATACCTTACAGTAAGTGCTTCAGGTGACAGGAAGGCAAACTCACTCCTCCCCAAGCCTATGTAACCTAAGTCCAGTTGGGGCTTTGAGATAGTACTTCTTTTGTCAGCCACCACTGTAAGTGTGCATGTGTCTGACTTAAGTCCCAGGAGATGGCACTTATACAGTTACCTCCCATTTAGTTATGAGTATATACTGTTTAACTTATCTAACATATGTTTGGCAAAATGTCATAAAACAAACGTTGGCCTGTCAAATTAAGCTTTTTAAACACTCAATCCTTAAAGCTGAAATTTGCTATGCTGAACTGTAACTATTCCCCATAGGTAAGGAGTACTTTCATGAAGTTTCAGTTTACAGATTTCATTTAGACATTTTAAAATATTTAACAACACCACTTAGGCAGAGATCTTCGGCAGACCATTAAAGAATTCAATACCTAATAACACCAGCACCAAGTACAATAGACAAGGGTGTCTATTTTTTTGTTTCAATAATGGAATGGACAATATCAAAGCACCACGCACAATGGACCAGGGTGTCTGTTTTTGTTTCAATAATGCAACGGACAGTATCAAAGTACCAAGTGCAAGGGACCATGGTGTCTGTTTTTGTTTCAATAATGCAACGGACAGTATCAAAGCACCAAATACAATGGACCAGGGTGTCTGTTTTTATTTCAATAATGCAACGGACAGTATCAAAGCACCAAATACAATGGACCAAGGTGTCCGTTTTTGTTTCAATAATGCGATGGACAGTATAAAAGCACCACGCATAATGGACCAGGGTGTCTGTTTTTGTTTCAGTAATGCAATGGACAGTATCAAAGCTCCAAGTGCAATGGACCAGGGTCTCTATTTTAGTTTCAATAATGCAACGGACAGTATCAAAGCTCCAAATGCAATGGACAAAGGTATTTGTTTTTGTTTCAATAATGCAACAGACAGTATCAAAGCACCACACATAATGGACCAGGGTGTCTGTTTTTGTTTTAATAATGCAACGGATAGTATTAAAGCACCAAATACAATGGACCAGGGTCTCTGCTTTTGTTTCAATAATGCAATGGACAGTATCAAAGCACCAATACAATGGACCAGGGTCTCTGTTTTTGTTTCAATAATGCATCGGACAGTATCAAAGCACCAAATACAATGGACCAGGGTCTCTGCTTTTGTTTCAATAATGCAACGGACAGTGTCAAAGCACCAAATACAATGGACCAGGGTCTCTGTTTTTGTTTCAATAATGCAACAGACAGTATCAAAGCACCAAATACAATGGACCAGGGTCTCTGTTTTTGTTTCAATAATGCAACGGTCAGTATCAAAGCACCAAATACAATGGACCAGGGTCTCTATTTTTGTTTTAATAATGCATCGGACAGTATCAAAGCACCAAATACAATGGAGCAGGGTCTCTGTTTTTGTTTCAATAATGCAATGGACAGTAACAAAGCACCAAATACAATGGACACGGTGTCTGTTTTTGTTTCAATAATGCAACGGACAGTATCAAAGCACCAAATACAATGGAGCATGTTGTCTGCTTTTGTTTCAATAATGCAAAGGACAGTATCAAAGCTCCACGTAAAAATATCTCACTTTGTGAGTATCGAATTGACCACATTGAGACTAATATTTAAATCTAGATATAAATCTATCTAACTAGATCTAGATAATCTAGAAAGCGAGATCTAGATCTAGACCTAAGTTAATCTGAAATGTGCAAAACATTATAAGTAAGAACAAGGCTTCTTGCCAAGATTTGGTACCATGTTTTTCTACGGCTCAGGGAGCTGGGGTTAAGCTTGTTATATTCTATTTGCTGTAAGGTTTAGACAGTTTTATAATCATCTTGGCATATAGCCTATACAAGTTTAATCTATAGATCTTAGTATCAAATATTCAAGAATAAATTGAGAGTGTGGAGAAATACACATTGTTGAAGATGAGTGAGTCATAGAATATAATCAAAACTGTTATCGTCATGAAGTTTAATCCCTAAGGAGTTGTCACATCCCTAATATCATTAACAGAAATGTTTGTAGTCATATCAAGTAGTTCCTATTCAAATTATTACCTTTAAATAGGATACAACAAGCATTATGGCTTTAACCCCTTATCTGCCTTGAATCATATTACTGCAGTTACTTCCCTCTGCTGGTTAGCATTTGCCTTTCCATTCAAGAACTTGATCAAATAGATGACTTGCAATGTCTCAAATGTATTATCTTTTTCATTTCATTTGCTTCATTGTAAAGATTCTAGTTTTTACTTTCACAATACTCTGAAAAACTTCCATCATGTTAATTCTCTTAGAAGCCACAACACAATAATAAGAGGATAAAAAAGGTAATCTTGACACTGAAGAACAGACGTTTCCCAAATGACTCACCAAAATAGGAATGAGGTCATCTGACGTGATGCAAGGCTCCATGTCTGAAATATGAGGCAAATTAAAAACTTCTATTTCATCATATCAAAACTTGCACAGCACTTTATAATTCTTTAGCAATCAGAACTGAAAAGTAACTTCTATCAACGCAAGTGAATGATATAAACATTTCATCATCCCTTTGAAATAAGCTTAAAAAACATTTTCCTCTCTGTTTATACTTGAAAAGCCTTTAACGTAACCATGTTATATATTTTTTCGAATTAATGCAAATAAAAAAAAATGTACCACACAAAAACATTCAATTCTACAATATGCTGCTTTTCTTCAATTAATTTGCACATTACGAAATAAAAAAAAGGCTATTTTTAACTTGAACGATCAAATTTCTAATGGTTTGACTCCACTTAAATATCATCTGGAATTTGCATCCAATCCTGGATTAAATGGAAATAAATAAATCAATAAAACAAATAATTATTGTAAGAAATTGATTAAACAGCACAGATGAGACTTCAGTCTCCACATCAGCCTTCTCTTCAATACATATGTGCATAATGTGGCTCTCTCTCTATCAAATATCAAATGTCAATGTTTCATTTTTCATACTTTCTTGTCATAAAATATATTTAAAAAACACACACACACACACAAAAAGAGGTTTCCTTACAAGAAGAAATTCCTGCAAGAGCAACAGGCTGCGTTTCTCTTATGAAAGCTGCAACTCCTTCAGTAACATTGTCCTGAGGAGGAAAAGACCAAAGACAAAAATACACAGAGTGAAATTCGCTTCAGGTAAACTCTGTTAAAATAAAACATTGTTTGAGATAAACCATTTATCCAGTCCCATTGTTTCCCTTATTAAGGTCTATGAATCAGTGTCAAGTTATAAGAAACGCGAATCACTCCCATCCACTTAAGATTGATTTTTCTTAGTCATCGTAGGCTCTTTTACCAAGCATGAGAACCCCAGGCGGTCGATGCATGGGTGATTTTGCACTCTCACAAGGCCGTTTCTCACTAAGATTCTCTCTCACCACCCATCCCTTGTCAGTTCTCCTCTTCCTTTTTGGGATGTAAAGGTCACAAAGCCTCCCTAGATCTAGATCTAGGTCACAGAAATTTTACCCACTCCTTATCATTACATAAGAAATGCAATGACAAACCTCTCTTCATCTTTACTACTCAATGCTTTTCTGGGAGTATCTTGAAACAAAACATAAATATTCCTGCTCATTTATCAAGTTGCTTTCAGATTTGGTGAAGTAAAGTTGCATGGCTAAAACCATCAGGCGTTCTTCTCCGGTAAAAGAAGAAGCCAACAGCAATTAAGTTTGCATGTCAGGTTTCTGAATGAAATTATCGTTTTCCTGGGAAACGGTTGAGAGAAAACTTTGACCTCATCTGAAAGACTATATCTTAAGCAGCCTCCACAATACTATGTACTGGCATCAAAAACTTTCATGGGAACTATACCAATGAGTGCCAAACCCAAGTGACGGATTTAAACTTCATACCAATTTCTGTCAAAATTTGGTTTTAATGAATGGATACAAGCCTATCAGCCATAAATCAAATAGCTACAAGAAATCTTTTTTTTTTCTCACATAAGTTAAAAGCAACTTTTTTGTTGAAGCAAATGTTTTATCAAGGCAAATGTTTTTTTTTATCAAAGCAAATGTTTTATCAAAGCAAATATTTTTAATCAAAGCAAATGTTTTATCAAAGCCTAGACATCTTCATAATATGGATAATACATTGTAACATATGCCTACCCTCATGTTGATGTTTAACTGATATTTCTATTGAGTAAGGGTTTTATTTAAATCCTATACAGATGTTATGTTGCCATGAATTATGTATACGCATGTAAAATATTTCTTGTAAAGAGTTTTCAGCTCTGAAGAAGTTTATTATTATTGTAACAATGAAATAGTAGGATGTGACGAAGGACGATAATAGTCACTTTAGAAATGTCACACTTTACAAACGACTGCACAATGTATGTATCTGACAATGACAATGGCGACGATGATGATAACAATGCGATCAATGAGGTACCATACAGGAGACAACGCTGATAGGGATGACGACTTCGGAT
>JAOWAY010429905.1:0-13846 GCA_028565895.1 Goniobranchus geometricus | reverse complement strand
TCTCTCTCTCTCTCTCTCTCTCTCTCTCTCTCTCTCTCTCTCTCTCTCTCTCTCTCTCTCTCTCTCCCCTCTCTCCTGTAAGACCTTACAGAAAAAAAAAATTCTTGTCCATTTTCTTTTTTTTTTTTTCTTTTCAGAGTGCTCACTCCAGGATCACAAACCCAATCCTGAAGGTTTACCCCAGCCAAGAAAGACATCAACAAGAACAGGCTGACAAGAAACATTAGAGGAAGAGGGCGCACCATTTCAGTTCCGTTTTCAGTGTAAACCCACTCAAGACTTATATTTCAGTGCCTTTTGAAACCATTAATATCTTCTCTTGGGAAAACAGAAAAAAAGATAGAAAAAAAACGAAAGAAAGAGAACACTCCTGTAATAAGGGTAGAAAATAGAAAGAAGACATAATTTCTAAAATTGGAAAGGACGAAGAAAAAAAGAAAGAAGAAGGGAAAAAAATTCCTAAAAGTTAGAACCCAATGCCTTCTTCCTACCCACACCCAAGTCTAAACATCATGAAGTGATTTGCAGTACCCTCCCACTCAAACACACATTCACACATACGCATACGCTCACCAAATACACTCCATACAAATACGCGAACTCACGAAGAGAAAATCTTAGCTTACCACCAACGACAGTCAGGTACTCGCTGACAGTGGAAGGGTTTTCATTATCAACCCAAAACAACTATTCACGCATGCGCGCACAATTTTCGTCAAAGAAACGAACGGAAATGCGTAGAACAGCGCGCGTGGTCAGTGTTGAACTGAAATGAAGACAAGTTCTTGAAGGACTTTAGTAGAGCATCAACAACAGCAGCAAAATCTGCAGCAGCACTACAGCCACTTGGTAAAAGCAGAAGCCTCAGCAACAGCCTATAAGTGTGTTCCAGACCGTTGGATTGGATTCGATGGGCTGGAATTATTATCTCTAATGTCATGGGATGAAACAGAATTGGTTTTATCATGTCAGAAATGGTGAGTAATCAGTTACGTTGACCTTCTTGGGTATCGATATTTTACATTAAGGCAGTCGATTTCATATCCCTCTGTCTTTGTTCGCTTTGTTTGTTTGTTTTTTTATGTCATTAATTTTTTGTTTGTTTGTCTGTTTGTTTATTTGTTTGATATCGTTGTCTTTAAATTGTTTGTTGTTTTCTTATGTTGTTTTTGCTTTGTTTTGTCTCTATTTTATTTCAGTGTTTTTGTTGTTTGTTTATGTTGTTCCCCGATGTTATTGATGGATCCCACCCCTTTTCCATCCCATTTCCCGTCGAAAAATGACACGAAAACACAATGACCAAAACGACCCCAACCAACAAATCACAGCAACACAACAAAGACAACAACTAACAGTAGAAAACACCAAGAACGGAAACAAAGAAACAAACTGAAGCCAGGCCAAGCTCTTATTGCATCAGCTTTTCTGAGTATTTTACTAGCATCAGCTTGTGTAGGTATTTTACTATAAATAAAACGTTAGTTATGTTTCGCACCTGAAATGAACATTTTTGCGACAAAGCAGAAGACTGCCATTCCAGTATTTCAATAACTGACAATTTTCCAAAAAGAAGGCTACAGTCTTTAGAAGCATATTGTCATGACAATAAGGATTGGGAAGGTGACCACCAATGTGAGAAGGATAGTCGATTTGTACGATAAGAAAATATCCGGGACTGAAATCAAGTCTTGGGTCTCTCAATGATAACCCTTCATTATTAGGATCCAGAATGCCAATGAATGATTTCCTCTTTTTTGTAATCTTCTTTCGATTGGGTGCCTCACAATATTAGTGACGCCACCTTAGGGCTTTCAACACAAGAAGAACTTTTGTAGTCGAATATTCATTAAAAAATCTAGTACTTACGCATAAATGTTCTCCATCAAGAAGAATCATTTTCTTTATTTTATTGACACCCTTCAAAGAAGAGGTTAAATGATCATATTGACTGTCGTACTGAACAAAAACCTGGCTCTCACTTCTCCAACCTAAAGTTGAAGCCGGGGGAGGACCCACAATACTCCAAACGCAAGTGCAAAAAGGAACACACTAAATGTCAGGCAAAAGGGCAGCCAATGCAGCATATAAGACGACCAGCCTGCTGAAGGCCTTAAGTCAAGGAAATCAGGGATTGTTGTTCATCCATTTAGATACATTCCGTCCCAAGTAAAGCATGAAAAGATCGAACAAAGGAGTCGACTAACATAATGTGGATACTGCAATAATTTTAGAGCTGACTGTCGATTCTGGGGTCATAAGCCAAAACCCTCCCTTGCATAGTGCTAGCCTTAAAAAGGGGGGAAAGAATGATGACATTCGGTAGATTTTAAATCCCTCTCTGCACCATAAGCGAAATATTCTGTTCCCAGGCTATTGACCATTTAATGATATAAGGGGTCAATAAAAGTTGAGTCACTAAACATTCTTATTACACTCTACAATTTCTTTTGCCTCGTAAGGCCCAAGAATCGGATTTATCCCAAATGTCTTCCAACGCAGGCAGAAAGGGAATGAAATATTCAATACAAGAAGTGAAAGGACAATAAAGGGTGACTGAAAGGGGTCAATTAAAAAAATTGGGGCTGGTTTTAAGTCATAGAGTGGAGGAAAACTATGACTCCGTGGAAAAGCCATGACTAGGAAAAAGTCAAATTTTATATAAAGACAACGTTTGGCAGCTGTGACCGAGGAGGATGGAAGAGGGCCCTGAAACGACATGCAGAAAGGATTTCTTGTGATTGGCCTCCTTGGCAAGACACTAAGACGGAGTTCATTTGAAGCATTTTTCAAAAGCTCCAAAACTTCAGGTCAGCGGTTGGATCCCCAAAATCCACCACAATATAACATTTTAAAAACCGTGTGTGATACACATTTGGAATTTCAAAATCCACCCTCGACAAAGCCATGGGAATGTTCAGTTTACACAACACCATTGGTTACATGGAAATCTTCCTCTTTACATCGTCTTCGAATAGTGCTTATGTGTATTATGTCTTGAATAGAATTAGTTGTATGTTAACAAAGGTTTGATTACCTGCAATTGTTTCAATATAAAAGTTTGAATACCCAAACAAATTCTCCAGGTCATTATTTTTAATCACTCTTACAATCGACGACATGAAAAATGAATATAATGAACATGACTGGCTGACTGGTTTTCTGCAAAGCCATGAATACATTATTTTTTTTTACAGAAACAAAATGAAGGCTAGGCAATGGTCTCATTTCTCATTACATAAGCTTTTCGGCGTATTTTACTAGCATCACCTTATGTAGGTATTTTACTATAAATAAAACGTTAGTTACGTTTGGTACCTGAAACGAACATTCTTGAGACAAAACGGAAGGCAGCAAATCCATTGTTCATTAATAAATAACAATTTTCCTAAGGGATGGCTACAGATTTTAAAATTATGGCATCAGGACAGTAAGGATTGAGACGGTGACAACCATTGTGAGAGGGATAGTCAATTTGTACGATAAGATAGTATCGTGGATTTAAATACATTATTCCAGGATATCTCAAAGATAAGCCTTCATTGTAAGGACCTTGAATGCAAATGAATGCTTTCCATATTTTAATCTCTTCTCCACCGAGTACCTCACAATATGAGTAACAAATCTATAGATTCTTCAACACAAAAAGCACTTTTGAAGTCCAATATTCATTCAACAATCTAGTATTTACGCATAAATGTTCATTTTCATTTCATTGACTTCCTCCAAAGCAGAGGTTAAATGATCACATTGACTGTCGTACTGAACAAACACCTGGCTCATCACTTCCCCAAACTAAAGTGGAAGCCAGGGGAGGACCCACAACACTTCCAAATGCAAGTGCAACAAGGAACACACTAAATGCCACTCAGAAGGGCAGCCGATGCAATATATCTGACGACTAGCCTGTGGAAGGCCTTACGTGAAGTAATTCAGTGACCTGGTTCTGTAGCAGAAAGTAGTTCATCCATTTACATACATTCTGTCCCAAGTAAACCATGAAAAGGTTGATCGCAGCAGTCGACTAACATAATGTGGATGATGCAATAGTTTTAGATCTGACTGCCAATTCTGGGTCACAAGCCAAAAGTCTCTGTTTTATGGTGCTAGTTCCGTTGATTTTAACGCTTTCTCTGCCCAATAACCGAAATATTCTGTGCCCAGGCTATCGACCCTGTAATGATAAGAGGGGTCAATAGAAGTTGAGTGCCTACACATTTTTATTAAACTCTACAAGTTCTTTAACCTCATTAACCCCAAGCATCAGAATTATCCCACATGTCTTCCAAAACAGGCAGAGAAAGAATTAAATATTCAGTACAAAAAGTGAAAGGACAATAATGGGTGGCTGAAAGGGGTCGTTTTAAAAATTGGGGCTGGTGTTAAGTCATAGATTTGAGGAAAACTAAGACTCCATGAAAAAGGCATGACTAGAAAAAAGTCAAATTTTATATAAATATAACGTTCGGCAGCTGTGTACAGGGAGGATGGAAGATGGCCCTGAAACGACCAGCAGAGAAGATTTCTTGTTAATGGTCTCCTTGCAAAGACACTCAGATAGAGTTCACTGGAAGTTTTATTCAAAAAGTGTAAAGCTTCAAGTCAGCTTTTGCATCGCCAAAATCATACAATATAACATTTTAAACCCCATGTGTTATTAAACATCTGGGAATTGAAAAGTCACCCACAACACCGCCATGGCAATATTAAGTCTACACAACAAAATTGGTTACATGGATCTCTACTTCTTCACAACTTCTCCAAATAGTGCCTCTGTGTATTATGTCTTGAGTAGTATTAGTTGGATGTTAACAAAGGTTTGACTACCTGCAGGTTTTTCAATATAAAAGTTTGAATACACAATCAAATTCTCCTCGGCCATTATATATAACACAGTCTTAGTAGTAAAACAATAGACTCTTTGAAAACAATATCATGATCATGACTGGTCAATGGGTTTTCTGAAAGGCCATGAATACATTGTTTTTTACAGAAACAAACTTAGGCCTAGGCCAAGGTCTGATTGCATCAGCTTTTCTGAGTATTTTACTAGCATCAGCTTATGTAGGTATTTTACTATAAATAAAACGTTAGTTATGTTTCGCACCTGAAATGAACAATTTTGGGACAAAGCAGAAGGCTGCAATTCCAGTTTTTCAATAACTGACAATTTTCCAAAAAGAAGGCTACAGTCTTCAGAAGCATATTGTCATGACAATAAGGATTGGGAAGGTGACCACCAATGTGAGAAGGATAGTCGATTTGTACGATAAGAAAATATCCGGGACTGAAATCAAGTCTTGGGTCTCTCAATGATAACCCTTCATTATTAGGATCCAGAATGCCAATGAATGATTTCCTCTTTTTTGTAATCTTCTTTCGATTGGGTGCCTCACAATATTAGTGACGCCACCTTAGGGCTTTCAACACAAGAAGAACTTTTGTAGTCGAATATTCATTAAAAAATCTAGTACTTACGCATAAATGTTCTCCATCAAGAAGAATCATTTTCTTTATTTTATTGACACCCTTCAAAGAAGAGGTTAAATGATCATATTGACTGTCGTACTGAACAAAAACCTGGCTCTCACTTCTCCAACCTAAAGTTGAAGCCGGGGGAGGACCCACAATACTCCAAACGCAAGTGCAAAAAGGAACACACTAAATGTCAGGCAAAAGGGCAGCCAATGCAGCATATAAGACGACCAGCCTGCTGAAGGCCTTAAGTCAAGGAAATCAGGGATTGTTGTTCATCCATTTAGATACATTCCGTCCCAAGTAAAGCATGAAAAGATCGAACAAAGGAGTCGACTAACATAATGTGGATACTGCAATAATTTTAGAGCTGACTGTCGATTCTGGGGTCATAAGCCAAAACCCTCCCTTGCATAGTGCTAGCCTTAAAAAGGGGGGAAAGAATGATGACATTCGGTAGATTTTAAATCCCTCTCTGCACCATAAGCGAAATATTCTGTTCCCAGGCTATTGACCATTTAATGATATAAGGGGTCAATAAAAGTTGAGTCACTAAACATTCTTATTACACTCTACAATTTCTTTTGCCTCGTAAGGCCCAAGAATCGGATTTATCCCAAATGTCTTCCAACGCAGGCAGAAAGGGAATGAAATATTCAATACAAGAAGTGAAAGGACAATAAAGGGTGACTGAAAGGGGTCAATTAAAAAAATTGGGGCTGGTTTTAAGTCATAGAGTGGAGGAAAACTATGACTCCGTGGAAAAGCCATGACTAGGAAAAAGTCAAATTTTATATAAAGACAACGTTTGGCAGCTGTGACCGAGGAGGATGGAAGAGGGCCCTGAAACGACATGCAGAAAGGATTTCTTGTGATTGGCCTCCTTGGCAAGACACTAAGACGGAGTTCATTTGAAGCATTTTTCAAAAGCTCCAAAACTTCAGGTCAGCGGTTGGATCCCCAAAATCCACCACAATATAACATTTTAAAAACCGTGTGTGATACACATTTGGAATTTCAAAATCCACCCTCGACAAAGCCATGGGAATGTTCAGTTTACACAACACCATTGGTTACATGGAAATCTTCCTCTTTACATCGTCTTCGAATAGTGCTTATGTGTATTATGTCTTGAATAGAATTAGTTGTATGTTAACAAAGGTTTGATTACCTGCAATTGTTTCAATATAAAAGTTTGAATACCCAAACAAATTCTCCAGGTCATTATTTTTAATCACTCTTACAATCGACGACATGAAAAATGAATATAATGAACATGACTGGCTGACTGGTTTTCTGCAAAGCCATGAATACATTATTTTTTTTTACAGAAACAAAATGAAGGCTAGGCAATGGTCTCATTTCTCATTACATAAGCTTTTCGGCGTATTTTACTAGCATCACCTTATGTAGGTATTTTACTATAAATAAAACGTTAGTTACGTTTGGTACCTGAAACGAACATTCTTGAGACAAAACGGAAGGCAGCAAATCCATTGTTCATTAATAAATAACAATTTTCCTAAGGGATGGCTACAGATTTTAAAATTATGGCATCAGGACAGTAAGGATTGAGACGGTGACAACCATTGTGAGAGGGATAGTCAATTTGTACGATAAGATAGTATCGTGGATTTAAATACATTATTCCAGGATATCTCAAAGATAAGCCTTCATTGTAAGGACCTTGAATGCAAATGAATGCTTTCCATATTTTAATCTCTTCTCCACCGAGTACCTCACAATATGAGTAACAAATCTATAGATTCTTCAACACAAAAAGCACTTTTGAAGTCCAATATTCATTCAACAATCTAGTATTTACGCATAAATGTTCATTTTCATTTCATTGACTTCCTCCAAAGCAGAGGTTAAATGACTACATTGACTGTCGTACTGAACAAGAACCTGGCTCATCTCTTCCCCAAACTAAAGTGGAAGCCAGGGGAGGACCCACAACACTTACAAATGCAAGTACAACAAGGAACACACTAAATGTCACTCACAAGGGTATGCTGTATATCTTACGACCAGCCTGTGGAAGGCCGTAAGTCAAATTATTCAGTCACCTGATTCTGTAGGAGAAAGTGGTTCATCCATTTAGGTACACTCCGTCCCAAGTAAAGCATGAAAAAGTTGAACAGAGCAGTCAACTAACATACTGTGGATGATGCAATAGTTTTAGAGCTGACTGCCGATTCTGTGCTCATAAGCCAGAGCCCTTCCTTGTATGGTGATAGTCTTCAAAAAAGGGAAAGAATGATGACATTCATTTGATTTTATGTCTTTCACTACCCCATAGCCGAAATATTCTGTGCCCAGGTTATCGACCCTTTAATGATATGAGGGGTCAATAAATGTTGAGTGCCTGAAAACTTTCATTACACTTTACAAGTTCTTTCGCCTCATAAAGGCCAAGAATCTGATTTATCCTAAATGTCTTCAAGCACAGGATAGGTAGAGAAGGAATCAAATATTCAAGGAATGAAAAGACAATAATGGGTGACTGAAAGATGTCGCTTTAAGAATTGGTTCTGATTTTAAGTCATAGAGTGGAGGAAAACTAAGACTCCATGGAAAAGGCATGAATAGAAAAAAGTAAAATAATATTGAAAGACAACCTTTGTCAGCTATGACCAAGAAGGATGGAAGAGGGTCCTGAAATGACAAGTAGAGAAAATTTCTTGTGATTGGCCTCCTTGCCAAGACAATCAGATGGAGTTCATTTGAAGCATTTTTCAAAAAGTGATGAACTTCAGGTCAGCAGTTTGGTCCCCGAATCATTTAAAACCCGGTGTGTCATATACATTTGTGATTTCAAAAGTCCCCCTCAACAAAGGCATGGGAATGCTTAGTTTAAAAAACAAAATTGGTTACATGAAACTCATCCTCTTTACAGCCTCTTCAAATAGTGCTCGGGTGTATTCTGTCTTCAATAGTATTAGATGGATGTTAACAAAAATTTGATTGCCTGCAGGTGTTTCAGTATGAACGTTTGAATAACCAAACAACTTCTCCCAGGCCATTATAATATAACACAGTCTTGGTATCAAAACAATAGACGATTTGAAAAAAAAACAATATGATGAGCGTGGCTGGTGTACTAGTTTTCTGCAAGACGATGAATACATTATTTTCACAGAAACAAATCAAAGCCTATGCCATGATCTCATTGCATCAGCTTTTCTGGATATTTTACAAGCATCACCTTGTGTAGGTATTTTACAATATTTAAAACGTTAGTTATGTTTGGCACTTGAAATGAACATTTTTGAGACAAAACAGAAGTCCACAAATCCATGTTTTTAAATAGCTGACAATTTTCCAAATAGAAGGCTCCAGTGTTTAGAAGTATGGCATGAGGACAATATGGAAGCTGACCACCGTTCAGAGAAGGATTGTCGAATTCTGCGATAAGATAGTATCGGGGATAGAAATTGGATCTATGGTCTCTTAACGATTTACCCTTCACTTTACAGATCCAGAATGCAAATGAATGATTTCCCTATTTTAAATCTCGAATGCTTCATAATATCAGTGCCAACGCTATAGATTCTTCAATACAATAGGCACTTTTGAAGTCGAATATTCATTAAAGAATCATGTCCATTTTAATGACTCCCCCCCCCCCCCTTAAGAAGAGGTTAAATGAACACATTGACAGTCGTACTGAACAAAACCCTGGCTGATCAATTCTCCAATCTAAAGCTGAGGCCAGGGCAGGACTCACAACACTTTCAAATACAAGTGCAACAACTAAATGTCACTCACAAGGGCACAAGGGCAGCTGATGCAGTATATCTGACGACCGTCCTGCGGGAGGTCTTGAGTCAGGTAAGTCGGGGTGGCAGAAAGTGATTCAACCATTTAGTAACACTCCATCCCGAGTGAAGCATGAAAAAGTAGAACGGAGCAGTAGCCTACATAATTGCGCATAATACGATAGTTTTGGAGCTGACTGCTGATTCTGCGGTACGCAGCCAAAGCCCTGCCTCGTATGGATCTAGTCTTAAAAGAGGGAACGAATAATGACACTCCGTTAATTTTAAATTTTTCTCTGTGCCGTAACCCATTTATTCTGTCTCAATGCTAACAACGCTTTGATGGCATTTTATGAGGGCCAATACAAGCTGTATGACTACATATCTTTATACACCCTACAGGGGTCTTCAAAGGAAGACTCACAACAGTTCCGAATGCAAGCACAGCAATACCGAAGACACTGGTTGCCGCTCACAGTAGTGATCACAGGGGCAATCGAGGCAGTCATTGACATAATTCTGTAAGAGAAAGAAATGCAAAAATTTGGAGACAGTCGTCTCTACTACAGAATAAAAAGGTCGACATGAGCAGTCGACAAGCATCAACCTGGCAGATAATATTAATTTAGAGCTGAAAGCCAATCTGCCGTACTTGTGCAGTTCTGGTCTGAGAGAAAAGGATAAAATATTTTAACCCCTTCCCTAACCCATGCCCAATATAGTCTGCAGGCAAGTTGAAGACGCTTTGATAATATCAGTGTCAATACATGTTGATTTATGCAGATTGAGTTACTCTCAATGTATTTGTTACACCCATGCAAGCCCTTCCTCACATACCCAAGAATCATGAAGCCCAATAAGCCGCTTTATCCCAGTGCCTCCCAACTCTGGCAGAGATGGAATTTAAAACTGTCTTTTAGGAGAAGAGCTGAAAGGATGATCAGGGGCAACTGAGGGGTGTGGCTTGAAGATTGTTGCAGATTCACAGAGTGAAAAAAATCAATCTAAGAGTCCATGGAAAAGACATGAATCAAAACAAAAATTTGTTTAATTAAATGGAAAGACATCCTTCGTCATCTTTAACCCAACAGAATTGGAGCAACTGAGAGGTGTTGCTTTAAGACCGTTGCAGATTTTAAATCAAAAATGGAAAGAAAACCGATTCCGTGGAAAAAGCAGGAATCAAAACAAGTTTGTTTGTTGTTGTTGTTGTTTTAAATCAAATTGAAAGACATCCTTCGTCAGCTGTGATCCATGAGTATGGAAGAGGGTTGTAAAACGGCAAGCAGAAAAGATGTCTTATGATTTACCTCCTTTCCAAAATGATTCAGATGGAGTTAATTCGAAACATTTTCTTCAGGCCAGTGTTGGGATTTTAAAGGTTACACACAACATTGCCATGGGAATGTTAGGTTTACACAACAAAACTGCTTACATGAATCTTTCCCTGTTTACAGCTTCTTCGAGTAGTGGGTGTTGTGTGTTTTGTCTTTAATAGCATGAAGGGGATGTTAACAAAGATTTAATCCCTCGCGGCTGTTTCAGTAGGAAAAAACTGGCTATCCAAACACATATACCTAAGCCATTGTAACTCACACAGCCTTGGTATAAAGAAATTAATACTGATAATTCTGGCATCTGTTTTTCAGCAGGGCCATGAATAAATTGTCCTTGACAGAAACAAAGTGATGTCCAGACCACGATCTGATTGTATCAGCTTTTTTATGTTTTCATTCCAAAAAAATTGATGCACATTTTGAGGTAAAAATATGCATCCTTAAGCAAATCTGTAATCCTGTACAAAATCAAAGCAGGTTGAATCATAGAATATTTAATTTTCTTATTACATAAAATTGTATGTATTGAGAAAGGAAGCCAATTATTAATGCATGTGCTAATTCTGTAAAATGAACATCTTTTGATTGAAAACATTCCTGAAATGAGAATTAATCACCATACGTCTGAAAAATCAGCTAGAAATTAAGGGGGGAAAAGGTAATACATTGCCTTTTCAACTAAAATATATGGGAGATAAATGAAACGAAAAAGGAAACCTGAAATTACTATCCAAAATGTATCTGGACTTGATACTTTGGCTTTCAGTGAGTTGTATACAGTTCTCAATATTCTTTATCCTAGGTGGAGCACAAGCTAATTGGGTCTTTTCTGCCATATCTCTTTGAAATCAGTATTAGCAGTCTTTTCGGTTAAATTAACCCTACTGGGGCTCATGATTTTACCGGAAGTGCAGTTCTATGTCAAGGCCTTCATGACCTACTTTTGTAATAAGCACGTGTAAGGCAAGCTCCCATTGGATGGTTGAAAACGAAAGTACAACACTATGTATGAACTTAAAAAATTGCACTTTCATTGGCTATTCTTCTAGATTTAAATAAATGTAACTTCCGGGCCAATTTCCTTTTTATAGAGTTTAAAAATGTCCCACTAAAGTAGGTTGGGGTCAGTGACCAAAAGACAAAGGATGACCACTTCCCCTCGCCACAAATTGATGGCCTGCGTACTTTTTCTCAGTGCGTTGTGCAATGACTCATTGTAATGGCCCACACTTTTCTTGGGTTGAATAAGCAAAATATGTGGGCTTTTGATTTTTGCAAAGCAAATTAATGAGGAACAATGCTGAGATTAAGGCTCAAAGAAAAAGGTTGATGATTG
Source organism: Goniobranchus geometricus (assembly GCA_028565895.1). Taxonomy (NCBI): domain Eukaryota; kingdom Metazoa; phylum Mollusca; class Gastropoda; order Nudibranchia; family Chromodorididae; genus Goniobranchus; species Goniobranchus geometricus. Next base: position 1,940 of record JAOWAY010429905.1, on the reverse strand, counting down.
GGAAAGTTTGTGGCTCGATTACCTGCTTGCAGTTTTGCACATGTTTGACTACACCCCCGTTTGGTTAATACACTCGGGAACCACTTTTGAATCGATAGACCTAGCGTATCACATGGTGATTTTACTTTTTTAAAGTCGAGACCGTAACCCCAAGGTAATTCTGTGGGAGGTGAGCAACATCACAGCCTTTCTGTTTGACTCATATTATGCTCTTGTCTTACTATGTACCTGGACCAAGAAGAAACGGATGGACAACATATAGGTTGACTGCCTCTGTTACAGGCCCACCATGAATTGCATACATGTCAGCACGACAGTGCTCAGGCTTGTACTATCCATAATTGTCAATTTCTTCCTACACATTTTGTGGTTCAGTGAACCCATCCCTAAGATTTGCCACCCATCCAACACATTTGAATTGCCATATGAGGGCATGCAAATAACCTTTAGCAGTTAAGGCGTGCAAACGTCAAATAGTGGCACCACATCGAATAGTATATATCTCAACAAGCGGTGCTGTCAATGAATTGCCGATATCAGCATTTGTGGTCTGAGGTTGACGTACCTCATATTGAAATTCTGGAATTTGAGTCCCAGTGGTTGATTGGCAATAATCCTATTTAGAGATGAGGTAAGGCTTTTTAATTTATTGTGAAAATGTACCAATGACCAGTGCTCATGTTTTAAAATTTTGAAATCAATTTGTCATTTTGAATATGTGAACGTTTCAAAGAATGCTCATTCTCTTATGCCTTTAATTTTTAATGCAAAATAATAACAATCTTTGACTTTTATTTCAGATGCTCAAAAATTTAAAACAGTCTTTGAAGAATCAGCAGAAGAAATGGGAAAGATTTGCCAAGCTCAAGCAGTCACACAAAGTAATTTTGTAGTTTTGATTATTTAGCCTCACGGTCCTTTGTAGGAATTTGTTTTATCATTGTCTCTTCTCTGAGTATGAGCAGAACTTATGTGTAGACTCACTCTCTTGATTTGTATCTATGTGGCAATGTGGCTGTGGGTTCAAGACATTGGACTTATAACCCCATGGTTCTGAGTTTGAAACCAGGCCCCACCTAGGCGCTGTTTGTTCCTTTGGAAAGACTGTTCAAACATGTTTTCCTCACTCCACTCAGGTGTTATTGAGTGCCCGTCCATAGGCACAGATGGACCTTGTCAGTGTACCATAGCAAGTGTGCCTGTAAAATGGCTGCATCTCTGTGTACTCCATATGGAGTTGAGAAGGTATTTGGGTGGAACAGGCCAGGCGGGTTGGGGAACATTTATACCGCGCTTTGTGGCACAATTTAGTGGAATTTAAGTGTTATATAAAAGCTCAGATTTGACTCTACACCTGCTTATTTGAGTGTGATTTCTCATGTGCTCACTTGTGATGTTGACTGACCTTTCTACTCACACCGAGAAACGCAGTATCTTCATCTCTACCTACCATTTCTGTTGTATTTTTGAACTGGCATTAATATTCGTCCGAGGCAGTCAGTATATATGATGAAGTAGAAGTAATACACATGATACATTTGTCAATTCATTAAATGGGGCATAGTTTGTACCCTATTATTGGCTAAAACTTAGTTTTCTAGTCATATCCCAAATCCCATGTGATTTAAGTGTCTGATCGACTCATTTTTTATGCTTCGTGTAGTACTTGAATGCAAGTCTTTGCTTGACTATACATGAGTGCATTTGATCTTTGACTTTCTAGTTATAGCCTTATTCTTTCTTTCTTTTTCAAATTCCCATTCTACCTTTCGCTGTATGGGATTTAGATATCCGAAATGATCTTTCTCCAGTCTACCCTATCCTGACATTTTCTCTTTCCTTCATTTCTTTCTTTCTTTTTTAAAATTCCCATTCTACCTTTCGGTGTATGGGATCTAGATATCCGAAATGATCTTTCTCCAGTCTACCCTATCCTGACA
>JAOWAY010429794.1:0-13853 GCA_028565895.1 Goniobranchus geometricus | reverse complement strand
TCCCTTTAGACTCTGAAGATATGTCAGTCTCTGTCTGCCACGGTCCCTTTTCCCCTCAATTCTTCCAGTCAATGCCGATCACAGAAATCATAATAAAGCATCTAAAAAGGCAGACGATCAAGAAAATGCAATTGTATAATGTGGAATCATGATTGTTATCAGTTGTCATCATAAGAAGTTGACACAGGAGGGACCTTGGGAGAAGTCCGCCCTCAGAACAACGTATATGAACTTAATTAACAAGGCCTGTTTAGAAAAGCTGAAAAGAGAGCCTTTTTCAGTCAAGAATATCAATCTCGTGAAAATGGCTTTTGAAAGTCAACTAGATAATCGTTAAGTAAGGCACGTGACTAAGCAGGTTCAATACGCTAGTCTTAGACCGTAATCACCTAAAAAAAAAGATTCATTAAGTTGTGAACTCTAACCGGGAGATTCTTTGAAATACATGGTGCAAGCCGTAAGACCGACCACAACTTTTACTTGAAAAAGAAGGTGTTCACATTGAGGTCTTACGTGAATGATATCCTTAACGAACAGACTTAAAAACAGTACCAAACAAATCTGAAATAAATACTTGATAATGCGCAAAAGACCATATTGTTCTAATCCAAGTATAGTTTTATCTATTTAAATTATTTATCAGGGAATAGAAAGAAAACCCAACACCCTGTATACATATTCTCCTTAATGAGCTCAGTTTTTTATTTTAAACAGAAAGTAATGGACCAACAGAAATAGATCTTTCTGTGATATTATAAAGCCCTACTTCTGACGCTCTGTTCATGTACGCCTTCTATGAATAGAATGCAAATTTTGGACCAATGGAAATTACTCATTTTGTGACCTCAAAATTCTGACAAGACTGATATTTTTATACTTTTTTTTTCCCACATAAAATTGGCATACTATTCAAGTGCTCTAAGAAGAACAGGCAGGCCCTAAATAAAAATCAAAAACTCAAAATGTTTTTTAAACTGTAGGCCTACCTCTTATTGGAGTATGTTTGTCATTGTTAACAGGAAATTATGGAGTGATACAAAGGTGTTATTTTGTGATCTGATGCATCACCTAGAGATAAATGCAAGTTTTTTGTTGACACTCCATCCAAATTTTCTCAACATCATTTTTTGGGGCCAACATGCTAAAATATTCCTTATTGGATGCTGTTCTTAATATAAAATGGAAAATATGGTCTGATAGAAATGTGTTGTTTTGTGACATAACCTCATGTTTCCTGCTCAGTGGAATATGTGTAATTGTATCAACCTTACCTCAGCATCTAACAGTACCATTACTTTGATACCCATTGTTTTCATATAGAAATGTACGTAACTTATTAAGAACTTTGAGAAAAAGTGTCGATCTAAGTCATTGTTTTCCTCTTAAATTATGAGTAAAACTCAAAATTCCCAGATCTTTACTTTTCGGGATCAAAATTTTTGCTGTCCTTTATGAAGATTTGTTTGCCATTTTAGGCAGGACATTTCAGACTGATAGAAGTGTGATATTTGGTGACGTGAATTACGCATAGAAATGTAAGTGTAGCTCTTTTGACACTCTAAAAGTGTGTAGCCTTTTTTTAATTGTGCCCTTGTAATAACAACAATACTCAACCATCCTGTTACTCACCATCACACGTTGACACCTGTACGTAGAACTAGAACTGTTTTCACAGATTAACCTTGTTTTACAAGCTCAACTGTCGATCACTTAGTTGAAGAACTTCAAGGTGAATAGATGGCTACAAATAGCGAACCCGACATGATATGAACACACAACCTCGTCTTTTCAAATTTCATTTAACTACAATGGAGGTAGGCCCAAACAGTCTTGCACACTCTACAGCTCACAGAAGGAGAACAAAATTATTTTAAATCATGCAAAATTTTTATTTCCCATGTCTATTTGGAGTAAAGATATTTTGAATCAAATCTATAAACAGTTTAAATTAGACCTTTTTGGGTATTTTTTTAGCCAATTGAATTCAAGGATGAAGCCATTTTGCATTCAGCCTTTACTTCTAACTACCTATTTCCTGTCCAGGCTCTTTGTTATCTTCAATCTTCAACCTTTCATTCAAAACTCAATTCAATTTTTGGAGGAATGTTAGTACTTATTTTATTCGTTCTAACAGTGAAAAATAGCTATTTCTAGAATCTCTTACATTGTCGGGTAAACGGGAAATCCCTTTTTGTCTTGTTTTATTAAGGATTCTTGCATAGTATCTTGTGAATTTTATTTATTACATACATCTTCTCTCTTACTACTGTTTGCATCTGAAAAGGACTCCAGGATAAAACCCTATCCAGAAATGTCACACAAAGCTGTTTAAAAGGAACCTAGAGAGAAGACCCCTATGGGATTAAGCCAAAACTTCAGTTGCTAAGTAGGCCATCAAGAGACTTCAAACTTTTTGGAAATTAAGTGTGAAACGGGAAATTTAAAACATCTCTTCATGGCATTTGTCAATTGTATTCAATTGTCAAGCAGATTTTCTGTGCTAGTACTGCTAGTGAACCTTTTGATTTATTGTCAGGAGAATTACTGGGTTTGATTTTTTTTTTTTTCACAATTTTTCTCTCCATCAATTTAGATGAAATTAACAAACTCTAAAATGACCATGATCCCCTTGTTCCTGTTGATGAAATTATCCTCATTTGATAGTTGTGTAAAGCCAGTTGTTTGTCATCAAGCAGATCTTCTATGATTGAGAATATTTAATTGGTCAAGTTACTAGGTTTGTCTTTTTTACTCAGTTTAGATCAAATTGGAGAATTCAAAAACTGAAATAACTGTGGTTCCCCTCATATAGCTAATTTATACCGGTATTCATGTTGTGAAATTTTTAACATTTCATTTTCAAGATTAAAAGTATTTTTAACAATATACTCGCATTTTCAACTTTTTATGAGTCACTCAGTATCTTTTATTTTTTCTCTTTTGTTTCATGAAGGCATATAAAATTTAGTATAAGACATTTTTCTCAGACTTACAAAGGTAATAAGTGCTATCTTTTTCAACTTTGCATTTGTTTTTGTCTTGTGTATCATTTTGTCTTCTTTCAAATTCCCTTTCACACTGTGACTAAAACATGGGTGGAAATCTTATAATTATTACATGTAAAGAAAGTGTAAGACTGTGAAACTTTTCCTCACCTCACATTGAACCATTAAGGCAAACCACATCCTAAAATACTCTTTTTCCATATTTTCTCCATATGTGTAAGCCTTAAATAGGCATTAAATATTATTATTTATTTCTCTTAACTACACGACTTGGAGATCCCTCGACTCATGACAATTTTTGTACATTACCAGTACCATTAAAGTATGGTATTTAAAGGCGCCTGTACTGTGCATGATACAAGCCCCTATTTTAAAAAGCAACATCTGGTTAAAAATCGTATACCCAACTGATCATACACACCCGCAACATTTGGCAAACCCTGACCACTCCATGTGAATTTTTGTCACCAATCAAGGCCTAGTGATGAAAGTTGAAGTAGATCTAACAATTAGCAGATGATCTGTGTAGCTTGGATCGGTGTAGCTTGGAATCTCCACATAAGTAAATAGTAATAGCAGTTGTGATCAGTATAATACTAATATATTACCACAGCACAGTAATCAATAGAAACGGAAACTGGACATACCTAAACTTGACAGAGTGCAGTGCCCTGTTTGTCTATGGAAAACCTTGTAATTTCCTCTTCTGATCTGGCTAATGTTGCTTGTCAATTCTTGTGCTCTATTGATAGCCTCCCTCCCCAACACGCACGCACACAGACACACAGACTTTAGAGCCCATACTAAAGATAGAACAAGATGCGCATAATAGGCAGATATATTCGGATCTCAATGGGTGGGAGAAAATCCTGGGTGGTTATCGCAGTGCACAGTTTTGGGGCTTAATGGCCTTTGTTAATCGGTTTAATTTTTCAGAAAGATGATATTTTTCATCAGTAAATCATCTCTTCATATATATATATTATATATATACATATACATGTACCTGTTAGTTATTTTGTAATTATACTTGTGTTGCGTATGCCTATTGTCTTTTTTAGATGCCTGTTACCCCTTTTGGCAACTTTGTTCCTCATACGAAAATCCTTTCTACTTCTTCTGTTCTGTCTCTTTAAACTAGCCTTTTGTCTTACTTTTTTCCATGGGCACTGCAGTGAGATGATCTTTGAAGTTGAAAAGAGCCCTAAAACACCAAATAAACAAACAAACAAACATGTTGGGTGACATAAAGTGGTTAGTGATGGAAGCAGAAGCAGTTTTCAAATTATCAGTTTCTTACTTCTTCTATTCTGTTTGTTTAAGGGTGTTTTAGGGCTTTACTTAATACAGTCACTCAGCATCCATGAAAAAGTGAGAAGTTAGGTAGAGCTAGTAGATAGACAGAAGTAGCAGAAATAGATTTTTTAATAAAACAAAAATTGCCACAGAAAACAAAGAAGCATATTTTATATGCTAATACATTATATAAATATATTATACTTATAAAAGGTATATTACCAGGTATACTTATAAAAGGTAACTTGTGCTTAGAGGTAACTGAATTGGGGGACAAGAAAAATTTCATTGCTATAAAAATAATCCCAACTTCCCGATGATTAAAAATAGTCGCCAAGTTCCTCATTGTGCATCATAATAACTACAAAGGATTCTCTACTGCCATATGTACTGTACTTTATGTACAAAGATACTCTGCCCATCCAGAAAGCAACTGACACAAATAGCAGTGTTTAAGTCGTGCGATGCACACAATTGAGTGATGTCTCCTGAAAATGCCTCCTTTCCTCCCCCACGCAACAAGCTCTCCTTTCTGAGTAGAGAAAGCCTGACAGAAGGTAGCAAAGGAGTTGAGAGGGGACACTCCTGCTTAACTCTTGCTCGTCCTCTCATTATTACAACATGCAAAGGAAGATCTGGCTATAGTGGCACTATGCCTATTGTACATCTTAGCTGGGTTTGTTTGTTTTTTAAAAAAATCAAAATAAGTTACGGCTTTATAAAAATTGTATAAATCCGTGGAGTATGCACTGATGCAGCCATTTCACAATTACACTAATTGCTCTGGCATAATGACAAGATACACCTCTGCTTATGGGCAAGTAATCGATATCTGAATGGGGTGAGGAAATGTGTGCATTTCCAAATGACTAAACGTGGCCCAGATTCATACTCAGGGCCTTGCACTCAAAAGTCAAATACATTGACCCCACAGCCACGCTCCTGGAGCCCCCTCTGGATTTCTTGTCTGCTACAATCCGTGATAAAAAAATAAAAAATAAAAGGCAAAAACAAACAATGAAAAGTGAATACATTCCCAATGAAAAAGAATGTTTCAACCGAAATAAATGATTGTGACCCTTTGGGTTTTTTTTTCCAGATTTTTTTTTATTATTATTAAATACATACTTGCTGCATCCAAATAGGCCCCAGAAAAATAAAAGGGATGGAAAATTGCACAAAAAAGCAGACATTTTACTTCAAGTTGAACAAGGGAACTCTTCTTTGCTGATACTTAAGGTGAGACATCAGGAGTAGAGTCAAGATCTGGAATGGGAACTAGATGAGGCAAGAAATTTCAATATTTGAATTCATAGAAGCTGCACTTTCCTACCAATGAGCTCTCTTTTGATTCTTGTCACTAATAATGTAAAATACCAGTACACTTCATTAGTTGTTTTTGATCAGCCAAAATGCATGAAGAGGATTAATATAGAATAGCTGACATTTATAATTGACAAGGAGAGAGAGCATCAGAAAAGTCCAATCTGTTTAAGGTCTCAGTTTGTTACAAAAGTAAAACAGAATTTTAAAGATTAAATAAGGGAAGAGATGAGAGACCCCAGACAAATCTACAAAATCTAATTTTTAGCAAAGGAGAGTTCCACTGCACATAAAAAACTTTTTTTTAAAAATCGATGGCATTATTGCATGAACAGACCAAACATGATTCAACACCACAATTATTCAAATAGTACAAGACAATCCTGATAGAAAGCACATAATCTGTGAAGTACAACTTTTCTTATGGTGTTTATCACACAATGAAGTCGTCTGGCATTCTAGCCATTCATGAAATGCTATTCACAAAATATATGACAATGGAGACATTTCCTATTGTGCACATATTCTAAGAGAGTCAAAACTGATTTGCAAATTTAAAAAAACAACAAAGAACATCCACAGTTTGGTTTTAAGTGACAAAATGTACATGACTACCTCACTCAGTCAGATGTATGCACTTAATCATACGTTTGAACATTAAAAAAAACCCAAAATCATTATGATGAATCATACAAAGTCATGTTCACTCATATTCATGCACCTATTCATATCAAGTTTGAAGATAGAAAAATGTTAATTCATGAATCATACAAACTTGGCATTTAATGGTAATGAATTTTACTTATAGTGAAACACTGGGTGGAGTGGGAGGTTTGCGCTTTAAAAATTTGCGAAGTAAATGAATGAACTAGTTTCGTGTGGATGTATTTATGATTTGTGTAATCTATAAACCCAATAGTCTAATCCATATGCTACAAAGTCTCCTTAATGCAAAGCAATACTCACAAAATTATCATGAGAGACTGAAAGACTCATGTTCACCTTAACTTAGAATGAATTAATTCACAAGTGTCCACATTGAATCTTCATCCAGGGAAATATGTAAGATTCAAATATTGCAAGGTGAAAGATGTTTGTCACTTTTAAGCTACATATGGTCAACATATGGACCTTCTATACATACAAAGTATTTGTTACTATTACTATCAATCTTCACTGTACAAACAATAAACAATAGGAATATAAATCAACAATGTGTGTGTACATAATATACATAAAGACAGTAAATGCCCTTAGTTTCATAATGGGGTAACAGGCCCACAAAGGAATCAGATTCCATGACTGTATTATTGTGTTCCCATCATTGCCTTTCATAGATGGAATGGTAACAGCTATGACAAATGAATTTTACTCTGAGAGAAAGCCCTTTGGCAGACACAGTCTACTTACGCGCTGGGATAATCAAGAATGGTATCAATACAAGTAGGTGAATATGGAAAAAAAAAAAAAGCATAAATTTCACAGGTGGTACCAACTGTAATGAAATGTTCTGTAATAGCCATCCATTCTAAGATAGCATAAATACCTCAAAGAGAAGCTGTTGTCTTAAGAAAGGAGGAACCTGAGACAAAAGTCATAGACCCAAAATACTAATTTCAATTTTATGATAAAACGACAAAGTCTCCACCCAGGGTAATAATGAGTGCTAAGACTAGGCAAGATAAGTAGTTTGTTTGTTTGCTTGTTTGTTGTCTTACGGCTCTTTTCAATTTCAACACTTCTTAGGTCTTCTACCCACTCATTGAAAAAAGTAAGAATATAGGCTAATTGGAAATAGTAGAGAGAGTAAAAGAAGCATTGAACAGAACCAATGAGTAAGCTTAATACATATCATATGATTATAAAAGGTACCTAAATTGAGAAGTGATCTGCAGACGATAAAAAATCTACTCAAAAAGCAAATGGTAATTTACCACAGCCATTAGGCTCCAAACGGTGTACTGCAATAATGACCTGACGCTTCCTTTTTTATACAGATATATCATGTAAAATAAAAGGGAAAAAATAAAATTTTTATTCACTATATTTTGAAAAGATGAGAATCTGAAATATGTCCTTTCAGATATTTGAATCCCCAAATTGGAATACTTATTTGCCTTAGCACTTTTAAGGTCATTATGTTATTCAAGGGCAAGGAAGTCTAGGTTGTTTTTTTTTGTTTTTTTTTTAATCGTCCTTGGATAACCGCTCACTTTTATTTTCACCCTCCCTAGTACTAGAATTGAGATGTCAGAAAGTGACCAATGTTCTTTAACTTCCATTTATCTTTCCAGTCTTTTACAAAAATTTAATTCCCTTTTCTCGTAATTTCTTTCAAGAATAGAAAAAAATGTACAAAAATTTTACAACAATAATTCACAATAATTTGGTGGTTAGATCTAATGACAGTATCATTTAGGGAATTAATGATAAGTGAAATGTTCATTCTTTCATCTACCAATGCCAAGCTGAGTTACACACACTTATTATAGACAGATGATTTGGAGAATATTTTTCCAAATGCAACTTTGGAACCTACAGGAAAACTTAAATTACCTAAAATTGTTATTCCACAAGGACACAAAAAAGGAAAAGCTTTGGACACATATAGGATGAGCTAAAGCTGAAAAAAAAAGAAATGCACAAACGAAAAGAATTTACAGAGTATAGCAACAGACTAAATGAGCAGTTTTAAAACAACAAATCTTATTTTCAACCCAAAAGAGCACATCAATTAATGAGTCTTCCCTAATAAAGCATATTAATGAAAATTTGGCAGTCTGCATATAATGGTAATTTAGTAGATATATGTATCTCAAAAGGAGATAGATAGGGTGAATGTCTTGTACAAAATAGTATATTTTCCTCGAGGTTTTTATTTTTTAAACCAGTTGAGCAAAGACACTTGTGAATTTTGCCTCCATTGAGCAAACAAAAAATAACAGAAAAAGGGTAGAAACAAATTCAAAGACTAAATGTGACATAAAACAGAAAATACCCCTTGTCCACTAAGGTTGAACCAAGCAATGATCACTGAAAGAATTGCAAACATACTGACGGACCAATCTTGACACCAAGCCCATCCCTTGGGACAAAATGCCAACTACGTTACCATGGTCATGAAATGAATTTTATCACCCCTAGTCAGTTGAAATAGCATCTCCTTGAACAGAATAATAGCCAAAAAAGGACGTTGATTTTACTATGATGGGTCCCAACACAGAACAAAATTGTGTAAAACATCACTCCATTTCATTACTACAACTTTATAAACACTGATTTGTGAACAGTGAGATAAATTTACAGAATTTGCTTAACACTTGCAGGTGATGATTAACACACTAATAAATATTCCTATTACTATAAAATGAATGATAAGGCAATTTTAGAGAAAAATAATATAATGTAATAAAATTAAGTAAAAAGGAGTTTTATTTGGACAAGCATGGCCTTAATTAATAGTTTACTGATTGCAAAGATATACCAGGTAATGTTACTTAAAGCAATTACCATAATTATGCCAATCTATTGAGCTATGAACTGGTAAATGCAAGTAAAAAGCCCAAAATAACAGACTCCTGCACTGCTAACTGCAAAGTTGTGCTCATCTCCTAGCGCAGATTTTTATCTCAGACGCATCAAAAATCACCACTTAGAGAGTACATGTAGAATGAGAGTATACAATATGAAAGAGGAATACCTTCAAACTTAAACAGAAATCTTCTTTAAAGTATCAGAAAAATGCTTTTCCTTTGTTCAGAAAAGCATTTCAGGGAGGGGCTGAGTTACCTTATCAACAACAAGGGCCATGATCATGTGGACAAAAAAGGACCAATTATGTTCATATGTAGAAGAAGAAAAAAAAACCCAACAAATTCTGCCACAGTGAAAATCCCTCTTTATATAATGAACTAATATACTGCCCAGCAACCATTGTGTTTGTGTTCATTTCAACACCAGATTTATGTCATTCATATTGCATAAGAACGAAGTAAACAGGAACAAAGTAAAGATTGGCACATGTCACTGAAATGCTTGAAGTTGAAGATGTTGAAGAGGGAACTCAGGGTCTTTGTCATACCAAATCTTTTCTTACTGAATTCCAAATGGATGATAAACTGAAATCTATATATTCAACATGAAAAAGAACAAATTGATTTCATAATCAGAATCTTAACATTAAAGAATAAGGAGACTTGAGTATACCAGACATACACCAAGAATCCTTTTAATATCAATGAATAATGACAACATTTTCAATATTTTCAATGTTAGGTTTAATGTTTGACATACCCGGTAAGGTGGTTACAAACTGGGTGGCAGAAATGGTATTGAAATCTCTACATTCATATATGCAAAAATGTACAATGACAGTGACATTTATTTTCATGTTTTTGGTCTTCATGGAAGGACAGCTGCTTGCAGATAGTGTACAATTACACTTTTTCAGACTAAGAACTTCATAAATGGCCCAATTCCTCACTTCTTGAGGGTATAACATTTTTGAAGACTAAATGATGGATCATACTCTTTCTTCACCTCCTGGATCTCACAAACCAGACTAGATACGGCTGTATCTTTTTTTTTTCACATTGATTATAGTGAAAATAAGCTGTGTCAGAGTCATGCAATCCTGTTTATTGTTTGTTTTTTTTTGTTTTTTTTTATTTCATTTTGCCTAAAAATATTCACTACAGGCAGGCAGTTGGTGAAGTACTTTCACAAGACATTTCACTAAAATACTCTTATGATCGCTACTCATTTGACAAAATCACATCATGATCAAATTTCTCCAGAGAAAGACGGCAAGGTATTATTGCAAATTCAACTGATAAGTGGATGAATGTTCAGCTTGTACTGTCATATTAAATCCACGACAAGCCAGGAGAGATCTGATCCACATGATAAATAATAAGTGAAATAATTGTAAGAGAAAAATCTGAATCAGAAAACAAATTCACTCATCGTCACCCATAAACAGGAAAAGTTCTCCAAAAATCACAGTTAAGTTTTAGGTAAAAGAAACAGAAAAAAAAAAAAAAGAAAAGAAGGAAAAAGAAGTGAGCTTTAACACCAAGCAAAGAGCTGTTACTTTGAAAAATATTTGAGGCATTGGGCATTGAAATACAAAATTATTTACATATCTTTTAAGACAAGATATGTAGGAATGATTGTAAACGCCAGCTGGACTGGAACTTTTTTTTCTCAAGTTTCATGTCAATGACATTTTCAAACCAATCACTCACCATTCAGTAACTACTGTTAGATTTCATGTCATACCTTCCATTCTGCGCTGTCATTCATTTAGAACCAGGATGCCAATGGGAGGCTTGTGTGACAGTTGTAAATTAAAGGTGTATAAAAGTTCCATTTCAGCTTTCTTAGCATTTCCTAAAAATCCATGGATATCACGTAAAAGACAAATACAATTCTGTAATGACAATACATTTCTGTCAGTTCCCTAATGAACAAATCCACGCTTTGTTTAAAGCCTGAAATAAACTTGTTAGGCATTTCTTCTTATTTCAAATATAGTCTTGACAACACCATCAATGAATTTTAAAAAAGAAAGAGCATTTTAAAAACCTTTCAAATAGAAATAAAAAATCTTTGTAACAATAACTAATATGTAGGATTTATTGCTGATTTTACTAACAAACAAGCTCAAAATAGAATAATTCATGTCTAGTAAGCCTCGGCAAATGGAAATGTGGGACGATGAAATTTTAAATTTACTCCCCCCCCCCAAAAAAAAAGCAGCATTTAATCTAAATAAATGGATACATATGTGATAAATTAAGAAATCTAGTCTAAGTACAAACTGAGTAATATATCTGTAAATATGAAGAGCACAAGTTTTAGATCCTGTAGTTTATGGAGCTGCATGTCTGTCAGACAATACAACTGTCTTCATTTGAACAAACAAACAAAAAAAAAGAAATTCTTCCCCGAGTCCCATTCTACCATTTTCAAATGAAAGGATGTGTCTATGTGCATGGTACAAAGACAAAGAGCATGCCCATTAAAATAAAAATTGTAGAATATATGGGGTGGCTAAAAAACAGAAAGAAATGGACTGTGTTCAAATGCCTACGGCTTCCGTTTAATTGTTTGTAACACCCATCTATGTGAGGCATCTATAAATAAGAGACATCTATATATATGTATAAGTAATCATTTGGAAATGATAGTATTGTGAAAAGACTTAATTAAGAAAAATTAATTTGTGAGGAATAAGGAGATGAAAAGTTCCAAAATGAAACAAAATAGAAGACATTTCCCTGGCCGATATGGGTCATCATTATGACATTGGCAGGAATTAGTGAACAAATAACAGAACACAGCATTTTCACACCACTAACTCATCAACATCATGACTTCCTATGGTCACTGTAAAACCCTTAGTCTTCCGATCATCTCAACACTTGAATCTTTGTGATGTCTTTAAATTTTAAGTTTGAAAAACACCACTACTGCTTGAGCCTTTAATGCCTTTTCCTGAAGGACCTCTACCATAAGATTTGTTCTGCTGCATGTTGATGCATGCCCCAAAAAACTTAATTTTTCTCTTGACAATCGCATTTCTTTGACTAGTTTCATTTAAATGCCAAACTCTTTGATCATGCCATTTTCATTGTTCATTTTTCCTTATATTTTATTCACATTTCTACTGCATTTGTTCATATGTTGTGGCTTCAAGGTCCGAACTTCACTTCCATAAATAAAAACTGGTCATATAGAACTAGTTTTCAAAATACTCTACTAAGATTGATTTCTCGAATGTTACAATGTTTTCATGCTTGTCATTTTTGTCTTTGCCATTCTAATCATGTCAACACTCTTTACTTCTTTCACACAACACCAATCAATTTTAGTAATCAAAGATACTTGAAATCTTTAACTTGTTCTAAAGAATTGGGCATTATTTGTTGTCCTTTGGGCATGATTTTGATTTCCTGTGTTCAATTAAGACCAAAATACTTCTTGCTGAATCCACTCTATGCAGGATTCATTCTTCTCATGCTGGTGTTGTTGTCAGTTATGAGATAGGAGGGCTGTTTAATCTGCGTAACAGTATCTTAATCTTAGGTTTGCACTGGCACACATACCATAATTTTCAGACTTCAAGCCACAACTCCTGAATTTTAAAAGAAAAACAATCTGCACTGAACCAAAAGCCACAGGACTTAAAATAATCAAAATACTCGCAGATGACTTGTGACAATTTCTTTCAAAGCTTGAAGTGTCACAAACTCTGTGACTTATAAAGGACATTGTAAAGTATAAATGTAAACGCGACATCAACAGGGGAATGAATTAAGACAGTGTGAATTTCCCTTTACAGTGCCATCTTTTGTTGTATGATGTTCCAGATGTGAACAATTTGTTCTGGTGAACTTGAGTTGATTGACTGACAATCAGTCAAAAGATTACAAAAATTAGTGCATTAGCCACACCGGACTAATCCCCCCAGGTTGACAGCCGGAGACATAATAATACATGAGTATATTATGTTGCTGAACATTTCTCCTCCTATCAACAGGATAACTCTACTGCAAGAGGAGATCTTTCACTGATTTTGAACTAAAACAACAAATAAGAGATGGGTTGAAGACAGAAAGTTAATCTCCGCCTGGAATATGTCTTCGATGCATCAGCCAGCTTGAGAAAGAGACAACTATGCATTTCCAGCCATCATCATTGTGAATTTTCTGGTCTGCCTGACATGGAATCATGGACTATGCATTAATTTGAAATTTATCATCCAAGACAATGAAATCCAGTAAACAAGCAGCGACTTCAACCACTGGAATAAACTCAATCAAAAAGTAGGGAATGTTTTGGATCAGGCATCATTTGATGACATCAGAAAATATCTATCTCTCAATATTACCAGGAAAATTATTATTAATGGAACACCTCCATTTGAATTTTTGAGTCATCACAATTGCCCATTGACTATCCACTCTGGCAATCTTTATCCAAGACAGTACTTTACTATAAGCAGGCACCTCAGTTACACACTGATTGAACTTAACAATTGAGGGATTGTGATCCTCTGCACATGGTTTTGTTGCCTTTTGTTTTTGAATTTTTACCAGCCCACATATAACATATACGCTACATAAAATTGACATGGTATGTTTTCTGATCCCATTATCTAATGTGGGCCTTCCTATGTGTCAGAACGAGCATGAGCATAGATGGGGAGAAGGGGGGGGGGGGGTA
>JAOWAY010429683.1:0-13870 GCA_028565895.1 Goniobranchus geometricus | reverse complement strand
TCTCTCTCTCTCTCTCTCTCTCTCTCTCTCTCTCTCTCTCTCTCTCTCTCTCTCTCTCTCTATCTATCTATCTATTCTATCTCTCACTCTTTCTCTCACACCTCCCTTCTCTATTTCCCCCTCCCCGTATCTCTCTGACTTCACACATTACACAACATCCTCGTCTCTTTCATTTAGAAGAGAAGGGGTTAAGACATAAGCAGACAAGTGTGATTCATTATTTCCTCACCTTTCCATTGCTCTTTTGTGAATTATGATTCTGTAGATTACCATCAATTTCAATGCTCCTTTATTTAACCCCTTCAGGCAAGCCGTGGCACCTACACAGAACCTGTTTACAAGACTCGCTACTCAACCATTGACTCTGAAATTGGTATGGTCTGAATTTTTTTTCTTTAGGGCAGTAAGGATTCAGTCCTTCATTGTTAACGTTTAATTTCTTCACATTATTTGTGAAGTATATGTGGCATGATTTAGACAATGCTTTTCCATTGTGAATTATATTTTTTAATGAGAATTAAAGAGAGCCTGTATTCCATATTTCCCAACAGTTTCTTGAAATAATGTCTGTTTTATATCTTTTAAATCAGAGGTCCAGCCATTTTCACTTCAGGTTTAAGAGTCAAATTATTCTTGAACTTAAATTCAATTCAAAACGATTTATATGACATGAATACACCACGGAAAAAGAAAGAATTAAAGAAGCTCCCTTTGGTCATGGCTGTTTCATTTAATATCTGGTGTGACATCTTACTTTACATACTTTTTATATCCAACCTCTCATTTTTATAAAAAATTCTAGAGGAAATCATTTCAAAAAGACGCCTTCGGCATATCAATTTGAACCATCTTGCCGAAACTTATCAATCAGTATACAAATCTCACCACAGTACAGAAACAGCCATTCTAAAAGTGCTCTGTTATTTTTAACAGTATTGGCAATAAAGGAGGAAGCTCAATCAGACTTTTTGATCTATCAGCCGCTTTCGATACAATCGGTCATACAGTTCTACCTTCTCTTGAACACTACATTTGATTTTCAAGGAACAGCCCTGAGCTAGTTCGAGTCATTTTTTAAAGGAAGACAGCAGTGTGCAGATAGGAGATAAATATTCTAAAAGAACAATTTTAAAATATGGTATTCCTCAAGGATTGGTGTTAGGGCCTGTCCTTTTTACTTTATATATACACAGCCCCTTGCTGGTAACTAAACAAACAGAAATGGTTGTAAGTATCATTTTTATGATGATGATGTACAAATTTACAATTCATGCAACAGAGGACTGCGCTGTGATGTCAAATGTCAGGTGGAAAGCAACAAGCTTAAGCTCAATGATGATTTTGAAGTAACTGCACTGGCTGCCTGTTAAAGAGTGCATCAAATACAAAATCTGCTCCTTTTTGTTTTCAATGTCTTGATCAGAAAGCCCCCTAGTATCTAATTCACTTAATCGAAAGAAATATCCCAGTCCGTAACTTAAGATCATGTTTGGACAAACTCTTGAAGAAACATAACACACATTCAAAAACCTTTGGTGAACAATCTTTTCCTTTCGCTGGTCCAAATTTATGGAATGAAATTCCACAACATGTATGGCTTTCCCCCAGTATTGAAATTTTTAAATCATTACTTAAAACATTCCATTCATGAAAGCATACCCATGAAATGTCATCTTGCAGTTTTTAATAATGATGCCATAATGTTTTAACGATATTGTAATGTACTCTTAGGTTGTAAAGTGCACAGAGCATGATCTTGCATAACTTTGCATGTATGCTATATAAATGTTTTATTTTATTAATGTTATTTTAAAAATTTACATTTTTAAAGGCCTTTATGATCTTTTATTTCTTTTTTTATTCTTCTTCTCTTTCACATACAGACTCACTCAGTTAAAATTAAGGATTGCTATTTTTTTTATTTATGTCGCAGTATTATCTGAGGTGTTCATTACAGTGACTATTAATCTTATCTCTTTTTGTCCTACTCATTGACTTGTGTTTGTATGAGAGGACTGTGAAAGGTATTCTAGTGAAATCTTAAAATTATAATCAAATATTCATATAAAATATTTTGATTTATATTTTCAGACAAAGAAGTGGAAGCATTGACATCTCTTAAAACAACCCCAACTTTCGTTACTCCTCGCCCCCGATCTGTTAGTCCACTGCTTTATCGCACCACTTTTAAATCTAGATATGGTGAGACCCCCGTTACTCGCCCTTACAGTCCAACTTATTACGAACGACTCATTGCCAGGGTATGTATCCACTTGTTGTCTTTTGTTAAGATTTTGTTGCTTTTATCACAATTGTTACATCTTTCCTAAATTCATGACATAAAAGAAAA
The DNA here is from genome assembly GCA_028565895.1 of Goniobranchus geometricus. NCBI lineage: Eukaryota > Metazoa > Mollusca > Gastropoda > Nudibranchia > Chromodorididae > Goniobranchus > Goniobranchus geometricus. Next base: position 11,520 of record JAOWAY010429683.1, on the reverse strand, counting down.
ATAAAACATAAAATTTCCCGAGGTGTTTTTCTTGCATGTTTATGTGTTTATCATACAATTTCATACTTAAAATGCATTATCCTATTATAACCTGTAATGTAAATTTTTTTCTTTCAAATTCAATATTATTTCATTGGTTTCATTCTCTTTTCTTTCTCTTTATTTTTAAAGTACAAATACATTTTTATTAATTTTATCATTAATTTTATTTTTATGTTTCATGCATGTTCTAGGAAGAGGAACTTGCAAGAATTAGACGTTACAATCGCCTTTATGGCACCTATTACTCATCTCTTGATGACCTTGAATTGGACCTGCGTCTTGCTAGGATCCGAGCTGGGCTTTATTGATGCTGAAGCATGGAAATGATGGCATGTATCCATTCTTTCACTTAATAAAGAAATATATATACCATTAGACAGTTGTTGATGATCACAGATTTATGGACTGGTGCACAGAATATTAAAATTATAGAAAACTGTAAAATCAACCCTTTTCGATAAACCGGACCCTTTGTCATTACAAGCAGGGTGAAGTTCTGCTAATGTGGAATTTAGGCCTCTGGTTTAATGTACAGTGTGCTTTGAGAGTTTTAATTGTAAAATGGTATAATGTCATATGGCAAATTCGACAAAACAAACTTTGCACATGTACACCTATAAACTGGCCAAGGAGTCACAAGGCTTATCATTCAAAAGAAAACTATGACCTTATTGGAGAAAGGAAAGAAGAATAAGAAAGAAGAGACGAAGGATGAGAAGAAGAAGGGGGAAGAGGAGGAGAGGGAGAAAGAGAACAAGAAGAAGAAGAAGATCTTTGTGTTTCATTTAAAACGATACTTGAAAAATGCTGGAAAACAATGATTCATGAAAATAAAAAAGGATCTTGTAGTTTTAGGAAAATCTTTGAAATATGAAAGAAAGATATACCCCATGTATCTGTCCAACACCACAACCTACTTAATGGTTCCATGCACCGAAGACATCCCCATTCCCCACCCACAATGATACTCAAACATTACCAAAAATTACGACCAAACTTGACTATGTGGTCCATTTCCACCACCACCAGTCTTGTCATTGCAATGCATTTTGGCACAAACAGAAAAATTGCACCTTCCAGCCTTTTAAGCGGTGGACCGAGATACACATTTCTGCTGGTCAATGCAGTTTGTAAACTTGGTAAACTTAACAAAAAGAAAGGGGCATTATCTCCATGAAAAGCAGGCTGTACACACAACTGCTGATGACTGAATAAAAGTAAGTGAGAGGTCAAGCAAATCATTGTACAACATAAATCATATGCTTACTTTTGCGATGAATCGCATCTTTTGTCAGAAGTATGACAGAAGGGAATTGCTTTCCCTACCCTGCTCCTTGTCACATCAAGGCAGGACTTTTCACTGCTGATAAGTGGTAAATGTTTTGTTTCTTCTAATTACAGTTTGAGTAAACAGAATTAAAGAAAATTAATGAAAAAATGTATAAATGGTGTAAAAATATTTGTTCATATATTTTCTAAACAATTGAGCAGATGATTAACAAGAATGTATGGTTTCTGTGCTCCATTTGCGCCAATGTAGCACACTAGTGCTGGTAAATAGTTGAAATCTTCCTATGTAAAACATTTGCCATAAACCTATGCAGTATCTGTAAAATTATGAACTGCTGTGATGCCCCCAAAATAGTTGAGATGTGCCACAAGAAAAAGACTAGCTAATGTTTGACTGTCAACAAATTAATTACGTGTCATGATCTATGAGCCCTAAACCAAAATGACCTGTTTGAAAAGAATAAAGAAGCAAGATATGTGTTCTGAGTAAAAAGTGAATTGAAAGTAAAGGGAATGGAATTTCCTGGCCAATTTTTCAATAATAAATTATAAAGATTTTAATCAAAAAATATATTTTAATGTATATATTCATAGAGAGCCTGTTGAAAAGAAAGAATACTCTTCATTTTTAGGTTTTATTCTAATATGAGAGAAATAAGTATGTGTTTTACATGATTGTACACGTTTCATGTGTTTATTAAAACCTATTTTGACAAGATTAAAATAAAACAAACCAAGTGTAAGCTTCCTTTTGAACACTAGCCTTTCTCCTGACTGACATGGAGTTGACTGAGTATATCAATGACCCTCCTCAACTTGTAGTATTTTATCTATTTTTCTACTTTGTCTTTTACCTTCTTTAACAAATTCACAACCTTCCTATGATTAGGTGATACGAATGTCATTGAATTGTATCAAGTTTTACAATTCATAGGTTTGGACACAATGAATTCAATTTAAAGCTACAAATCAAGTGGCCCATGTTTGCACAAAATAATTTTTGGATTTCCAGACTAATGGAAATTATTGTAGTAATCCATCAAAGTATGAGATCTTCTGTCATTCTTTTCCACCTATTGATAAATACCACTCAGACATTAATAAATGAATCTAACTGATACAAAAAATTTGCTACAAGGGTTTAGTAAATTTGCTAAGTTATAATAAAATTTTGTCATGTGAAAAAGCTGTTGAGTTTTATATTTTCATTTTTTTGAAATTCATCTCTTTTTGTCCTCTTTCTCTCAAGGCATGACTTTTTTTCTTTTTTTTATCTTAACATATGACACCTTTTGTGTAGGGCTCATTTATGATTGTTTTGAATTTCATGACAATTATGTACAAGCATTTCACAGCTGTTTAATCTTTTTTTCCCCTTTAAAGATAGCAGAGGAACATCAAAGCATACATTAATGTGGTGTAATGGATTCATATTTGGTTGAGGGACTTAGAAACCTGGTCAATTCCACAACATCTCTTACAATGAATGAGGAGCGGCAGCAAGCAACCAACAGAGACCATCCTATTTGACAATGATATTCATATATATATATATATATTTGCATTTTGTAATTTTTTTAATCTGTTTAAGAGAATACAATCAAACCTCATGACACATTTTGTAGTTGATGTTCACTGTTAAGAATCTTGGTCTTGTCCCCTAATACGAAAAACAAATTACGTGTGACATGACATCTGAACCATGTTTTTTCGTCATTTTCATTCCTAATTATCAAAATGAATTTTTCAATCTTGTGCCTACAGCAGTCTTTTTTTAGTCATATATTTGTTACACATATTGTTTAATGAATTCTAGTGTATTCCTATATGATTTGTGATATCTGAGTATATGTGATAACATATTATGTGTTTACAATATTTATAGAATATAATGCAGATTATACCTTATCTGCTACATTTTGCTACTCTATATTAATAATTACGCCTTATAACTTGTACTCCAGTCTATGAAATTAAATTTCGGATTTTTTTAAAAACCATTTTTGCATCTTGATATTGATACTCAAAAAGATCCTTTTGAGCCATCTCATATAAATTGTTTGATGGATCTTTTTTAAATTCATAGCTGCTTTTTTTCTCTCCCTCTCTCTTTTCCAGTTTCTTGCTCTATCACTTATCATATTTCCTTGTCACAATTGTAGCTCTAACATCAAATTTGTATTGACTTAATTTAAAGAACAAGAAAAGGAGACATTCATTGCTTTTGAGGTTGAAGCATATTCACTTTGCAAGAAACGTTCAGTTGATGCAAAACTCAGAAGAAAGCAAAGAAACTTCGACTTGAAACTTTCACATTCTGAAATAATATTCTCAAACATAATTCTGAACTTTTATTTTTTTCCTGATTTGTAAAGGCCAGATGTATGAATCTTGTGATATTTTTCATGGCTTTTCAATTAATTGATTTAGGAAAATTTAAGATTCTATGATGAAATAACCAATGATTTGAAATACATCTATATATACTCAACAATTATTTTAGATACAGTACTGGTGCCCTAACAACACACCATTTAAGAACAGGGCACGCCTTACCGCACAGTTTTTCTAGACAATAGAATTTTTTCTATATAACAACACGCCCCAGTCCGGCTAACAACACTATTATGAACAGAAATTTTTCTTTCTAATTTGACAAAATTAATTTCATTTTCTCATAGACATGTCACTTAATGGATTACAATTTCTGTTTCCTGATTAAGCTATACTTCGAGCCTATTAAAGATGTGTATGTACCTGTCAGATGGCGTCTTTCTGTCCTTGAGGACAAGGCAAACAATGATCACTGCCCAGCTGGGTAGGCTGTTAAAAGACATGTCTCTGCCCGCCATAGATCTGACAGATGAAAAGGCACCTTTCTATCCACCTGGACAGAACAATGATCCCTGTCCAGCTGGGTAGGCCATCAACAAATGATATGGCTTTACTTGCCAGACATCAAAGAATAATGTTGCAGAGACAATATGGCGACAGGGAAAATAGTAAGTTTACACTGACATGTGTCCTTCGTCTTTTATCACTCAACGAATGTTACGAAACAAGTAAGTAAATTAAATCAGTGATATACATCTCACCAATGTGGTGACAGTGAATTAGGAGACTTTCCTTGATTCATTGTTTTTGGTCAGTTTGAGTGACTGGGCTTTGGCTCCACTCCTTCTCTCACAAGGCTACACATTCTTTATTTAGCATGCAGGGAATTATTGCGTGATTGACAGGCTTGGTAAGAAGTGAGTTCATAAGATATGATCATGTGAATAGCCCTTTGTGGGCTTGCATTTGATTGTTTCTTAAATGAGACACTGGGACTCCTGAGTCAGTCTACGAGCATCATCTGCACTAACAGCATGATATTTGAATTTCCGCAAGGGCGTGTTCATAGAGCATGAGTACTGTATACATAAATTTTGTTAATGCATAAAAGTAAGCAAATTTTTTGTCACTCAATTACAATTTTTTAATATTTATATAAAAAGGACATATTATTGTGATATTTATCAATATTATTCTGCTTTTAGTACACATTAAAATAAATTAACATTTTTTGTTTACTTTTGGGGGGGAGATGTGGTGACGTGAATCAATTTTGATTTTAAAAGTACTTCTCATTCTATTATATCCTGATCTTTCTTTTACATGCCTTGTTATTCAAAACATTCCATCAAGTATAATTCTACTCAAAAACTGATTCATTAATTGAGTAAAAAGAAGATTACTCATAAAGACAATGACGTTTATGTATGGTGAAGTTGAAAAAGTGACATTTCTATTATCATTCTAATTCATTGAATATTCCATCTCAAATTAACAAGGGACAAATCATATTTGACACAGGGTAAAGGACACTAACAAGTAATTTCATTGACAGGATTTGTCTCATATTATTAATCTATTTTGTATAAGTGGTATAATTAGTTATTTCTGTAGTCAATAAAAATTAACTGAAACTGATAAGAGTGTGTGCCTTTTCTCATTTTCTGTATTGCAATAGCTTCCATACAAATAGATTTAATTTTAATCACTATCTTGAGAATGAGATTAGGGATTACTAGTTCTATCCCGTTTTCATGTTTCTTCAGATTTTTAAGAATTTGTTTGTTTGTGTTTGTGTATGAATAACTTTGAAGTCACCGTAACTTTTCTCTGCATATCATATATATAAGAGATGTTGCTGTAAAATTGTTTATCCTGCCTGCTCTCTTCTGCCTGATCAGTTTTTTGCCTCTGTCTTCACTTCTTTTCCTCTCCCTCCTCACTCCATTACAAAGAATAGGATTTCCAGCTAGTGATAACAATACTGATAATAATAATGCTAATAAAATGATGATGATAATGGTGTAGAGAATCTCAGATTTTACTTTGACGAGTTTCTGAGCATTAACCATTACATAATGAAAATGTCACAAACCAAACACTACATTCAGCCTATCAGCCAAAAGGGATGTTTTAGACGTTGAAACCTGTAATATCTTGATAAATTCGCTCATAACAAGCCGTTTGGACTATAGCAATTCTCTTTTCAATGGACTGCCAGGGAATTCATTGCAAAGACTTCAATTGCTAAAAAACAGGGCTTCTTGCATTGTTTCTATTCCAAGTTCTTCCAAGATGGATACCGTTGTTCTTTTCATAACCCATGATATTCTAAGGATGTTCCTATAGCATTTCATTTGAGAACTGGATATTATCTTCTCTGTATTTTTGTTCATAGTTCAGGATTCTGATCCATATGTGGTAATTGGGAATATACAGGATCATAGAAGTTAGACCCTGCTGGTTTCGGTTGTTCCTTGCCATAATTTTTCTATTTTCTTTAATTTTTGTAGGGCCATTGCACATCGTCGTTTGATTTCTCTGGTGATGTTTCCATTATGAGATATTATTGTACCAAGATATTGGAACTCTTTTACCACTTCAAAGTTTTGGTTGTTGACTTTTATATCACGGTATCGTTTTGATTCATCCATTTTCATTACCTTTGTTTTCTTGACATTTAAGAAAAAATTCTGGACCTTGCTGTGCTTTTTGACTGACATAAGATGTTTTAGGCGGTCTGCGTATCTTAGTTCTGGCATATTATGGCCTCCAAAGTTGAGACTGTGAAAATGTTCAAGATATTCTTCAGAACGCATTTGTATCATAATGTTTTCAGCATAGATGTTGAATAAGTAAGTGATATGATGCATCCCTGTCTCAGTCCTTGCTCTGCCTTGAACCATTCCGACATTTCTCTATTGATTCTTACAATCGCTGACTGTTCGTTGTATAGGTTTTTTAAGTTTAAGTATACGGATTGGAAATCTCATGGCAATCATTATTTTCTAGAGAGCTTCATGCTGAACACAGTCAAATGCCTTGGAGTAATCAATGAAGTACCAATATAAATTATAAATTGGTGTTTTACTCCCTGCTCTTCTCAATGATATTTCTCATACTGAATTGTGGTCCCACATGCCCCTGCCTTGTTGAAATCCCGCTTGGGTTATTTTTATTTCTTCATTTATCTTCTTCTGTATCCTTTTCAGAATAATTTTTAGCATTTTTTTCTGGCAAGACTAATGAGGGATATGGTTCTTATCACTCAAACAAAAAAATGTTAAAGTCAAAATTCTTAGATCGCTCCTTTACTTTTTCAGGTCCTGTTGTCTGGAACTCTCTTTCACCTCACACTCACACACAAAATTCCAGTTCACTCCAGTCTTTCATAATATCTCTAAAAATGGAAATGTTCCGCTCTTCATTCTAAGAATGAAGTTAAATGTGCAATTATATGGTAGCCTATTTTAAGCTGCCTCCTATTCTGTAATGAGTGTATTTAAATACTTTTTATGGATATGTAAATATTACATACTCTGTTATTATTGTCTATTTGTATGAATTGTTATATTAATGCAGTTGCAAAGTGCCCTTGAGCATATTCTTATGGAAATTAGCACTATAGAAATCCATAATGATAATAATGATAATAATAATAATAATAATAATAATAATAATGATAATAATAATAATTAGCCTATGTTATATGGTAGCATGATCTCACTGGGATGACTAATAATGGCTGTGCGATAGTTTTGGCACAGTTGAAGGTTGATTTTTTAGGTAGTGTTATCACAAGGGATTGTGTCCATTTAGTTATGGTTCAAGACAACAGTAGGAGTCAGACAAGGCTGCCTCATACCCTCCATGCTGTCCAAAGATAATGAAGGATGATGAAGGATGAGCGAACTGATGTCGAAGGATCTATCACCATTGGAGGCAGAGCAATCAGAAACCTTTGATTCACAGATGGCATTGATGGTCTTGCAGGACAAAACAGCACCAGCTTGTGGCATGGAAATAAGCCTGATAGGTGGAGAGATGGTGCAGATAATGATGAATAATCCTCAAGGCAAAAAAATCAATCCTAGTCAACAGCTGGAAGCAAAAAATGTGACAGAATCTTCAAATATCATGGAGCCATTGTGACTGACAAAGGGTCAAAACCAGGGGTGCTATCTAGGATTGATAGATAAAGTGAAACTAATATTAACAACACATTCAAAAATCGTCTTGATGCAAGTATCAAATTTATAGATATATTTAGACAGAAGCGTTGATCAGTAAGTAGAAGTAAGAAAATCTACCGCAAAACCTTGACCGAAAAAGAAAATTTCAAACATGTTAACTATAAAGGGACCACATAAAAAGCTTCACGGCTTATTGGTCCTCAGTCTTTTTCTACTACTACTACTACTTCTATGATTGATTGATTGAAATTTTAACCCAATACATCCCATAGGCATGATCTCAGGGCTTTATTCGAATCAGTTTTTTCCTTTCAGTTGAATTGCATTCTCCCCTCTAGTGTTTGAAACAATTTAAAATAACTGTAACACAATAGGTAAAAAGTGAAGTTTCTCACACTTTGTCATAAAAATGTATAGTTTTTAAAAAACCCTAGATGTTTTTGGGCTCCACATCTCTGAAGATGGCCAATAAATATTGTTTGCTATAAAAATTCTTTCTTATGCCATCCATGTGCGCACACTCCAACAATACATCTTTGACTGTCAAAGCGGCACCACATGAAGGACATTATGGCAACGGTTCTTTTTTAAGGATGAAACAGTGGCTGATCCATGTATGGCCTATTCGAAGTCGGCTCATTATCGTTTCATTCTTTCGATTCATTTTAAGGGATGGAAGTCTTTCACTAAGGTTTGGAATAATTTCACGTTAAACCACAAAGTAACTAACTAAAAAATGTACTGGACTTAATTTCAATCACTCAATAAAAAATAATTCATCTCTAACTTAAAACGATCATATCCGACAACTACCACCACAACTGTGTAAATCATGCAGGGCAGGCTTGGCCGTGAACACAGTTTGTATCTTGAATCTGATACAACCTGCTCATCTCAGAAGATATCTGCAATTGATATGCTTAATGTGGACAGAATTCCCGCCATCAAGATGCCTGTGACATTTTGGAGGGGATGCTGGATTCGGATTCTGTTTACGACTCGACGAAAACCAAATGGCCAGCTTCATAAGCTAAGCAGCTGGCTTTACAATACGGTAGTAGAGCATGAGATGTCGAAACACTGTGATTGAGTAAAGTTTTCTCTGTATGTGTGTGCATGTGTATGTGTTTTGTGTGCGTGTTTTATGTGTACTTCTTAGCGCCAAGATAAACCACAGAGTGGTTCTATAGCGCATTTTACCCCTAACAAAACTCTAAGATTGCACTGAATGGAAACCAGAGAGAGGTAAAGGAACAATTATTGGAAGACTTCAGAAAAGATGGAAAGATGACAATGTAAAGACAGAAGGAGAATACTGGATGAGAAAAGCAAAAGACAGAGAGTATTGGATAACATCTGCAGAGGGCTGCATCCGACATTGGATGGGCGCAGCCTGGGTTAACAGGTAACAGGTAAGAGGCAACAAAACTATCGACTGTGTAAGTTTCATGTTTTCAACCCCATTTGCACAAAACGACGTTTTCATGGCTCTAATTCTACCTATTATTACTCCCCGAATACTCTTCATCGATCACAGCTACACCTTTAATGCGATTACACCAAAGGGGCTGTATGAAACACTAAAGGGTATCAGACAATCAACAAGCAGATCCTCGACTGCCTACTGGACAGACCCCAGATAATGAGGTTTAGTAAGCGATATGACGGACACCCGAGTGCTAAGTACGGAGGCATCCAAGGATGTGCGATGTCAACTCTCCAGTATTCACTCTACGTAAACGATTGTACATCTAAGGAATGCCAAAACCCTAAAATTCGCGGACGACACAACAAAATTGGATTGATGGTTCAAAGCTTCTTTAGAAGAAATTTCCGTAGCTAGAGTAAAAAAGAAAGCGACAAGTACTACAAATGATAATGCCCATCCTGCACATAAGATGTTTTTTACTCCTGCCTGCAAAATTGGCTTGGGTTTGTTTTCGGTTTTTTTTTTAAAATTCCAGCAGCGATTGGATCTATTCCATTATCTGAAGACTACACTAAAACTGTAATAGAAATGGGTGTGTTGTAATGAAATCTGTTGAGTGGGTGTACGTGTATCGTTGCCTGTCTGACTGTGTGTAGGCACATTGAAAGGGATCGTGAGTGCATTTTTGGGTTGTTTGTATGTTTATATGGAAACATTTTTGGCATTGTAGTAAATGGGTATAAATATGTATATCATATGTGTGACTGCAGTCGTTGATGTGTTTATGTAATGTAAATTTCGATAATTATATTTCATAGCATTTGTCATAACATTGGTATGCATGTGTATGTGTGTGTTGGTCGAGTGGCGTGGCTGATGTAAAGTGAGTGTTGATAATATTAATGTGCAACAGCAAACGGGTAACGGTCCTACTGTTCTTGCTATGAAAATGATAAAAAAGTAATGAAGTATATCTTATCTTAACATCCACAACAACAACAACGTAAACGAGAGCAACACCACCACTACAACCAACAACAACAAAAGTATCAACAGCGTTTTTGACAAAAGAAAGAGAAGGAAAACGAGATTTTATTTTAATAAGATTAAACAGAATTACGTTGATATGAATTCAATGGCATAAGGATCGTTAAGTCGTTGATAAGATTTATTTCTTTCTTGCCCATGTGAGAAGAAAATTTTATGATAATGATAATGATAAATGATAAAATGAGCTTATATAGCGCATGCCCATTTGTATATGCGCTTTACACTGCAAACACACGCACAAAAAGAGAGGAAAGAGAAACTACAAATATGTCTGCTTAAAGTGAAACGTTTTCAACTGCTTCTTGAATGACTCAATGCTTGGAGAGCTTCTGATGTTCAGGGGAAGACGGTTTCATACTGTAAGGCCACTATACGAGAACGATTTCTCGCCTTGTTTGGTCTTCACAACTGGTACAGCAAGGAAGATTTTTTTTCTCAGAGCGGAGAGATCGGGCAGGATGATAAAAAATGAGCAGCTCCGAAAGATCTTCAGGCGCAGCTCCGTTGAGGGACTTGTATACCATCAGTGCTATCTTAAATTCGATACGTTTACTGACAGCGAGCCAGTGCAATTCTTGAAGCACTGATGTAACATGTTGTCTCAGATTTGTCCCACTAATGACAAGAGCGCAGTCATTCTGATGACATGTCCCTAAGTCTAGCTTTCCTCCACCCATCCCAGCTCATATATCTATCTATCTATCTATCTATCTATCTATCTATCTATCTATCTATCTATCTATCTATCTACCTAATATATATAGATTTATATATATAATAAATAAATATTAATATATCATCATCATGTGTCATGCTGAATAGCGTTGACTGTCATGTCCTTCCACACTGCTCGATCGAAAGCAGCTCTTCTTGTCAGATGGTTAACATTCTCTACTCCCCACAATTTTGCCAATCCGTCACATGCCTTTTCTCTTTGTCTTCCTCTAAGTCTCTTTCCTACCATTTTTCCGGTTGTAGCCAGATGTTCTATCTTGTCCCTTCTCATGACGTGTCTGAAAAATGTTGCTTGTCTTTTTCTTATTTTCTTCTTGTTTCTGCTTGTTTTAGGATATTTTCATTGGTCTCTTTCAATGTCCATGGTACTCTCAACATTCTTCTCAAGAACCACATTTCTGTTGCTTATAGCCTCTCCTTCCTCTTTTTATTGATGGTCCATGTTTC
>JAOWAY010429572.1:0-13871 GCA_028565895.1 Goniobranchus geometricus | reverse complement strand
TAAGTGCTAATTTTAATAACTATGTTGTTTCATATAATTTCACAGAGTGAATCAATGGTAACATTCAATGCACAATCATAATCTTGCCTATCAGACTAAAAAGTGCTTCACAGTCAAACTAGGAAAATTAAACATAAAGATAATTCAATATATTTTTTCACTTCTCTCCTATTTATGATTTGTGGGACATTAATTTAATCACTATAAAGTCTTATGGCCATTACCTTTAATTTTTAAGTGAAATTGGAACTGTGCTTTGTAATCAAACTAGTCACAACGAACAAGTACTTTTACCATTAAACAATATGTATCCATTATATTATGACTTTAGTTTTATGTAAGACTTTGATACATTTTGTAGTATCATATACTAATAAATTTAGTAATCATGGGTTAAATGGTTTGATTTAAAAATTAGTCAAAACTTTTCTCTTAAATAGCCTTGCATGAATCTTTTATTTATTCTCATTGACTGCTTATGAAAAAAAGATATGAAATGAAATGATTGAAACAATAAATTAGAGAGACTCTTTGAATTCTGAAATTGAACTTTTATGTCATAAGTAGCAATAAAAAAGGTGTTCTTTGTATTGGGAAAGAAGAAAAAAGGTTTTCCATTTATTTGTAATTCACAGGTTTAGGACGACACTCCAGGCTAGCCAGTATGACATCTTATGATGAAGACATCTTAGTCATTGATGAATCAAGAGAATGTGTCAGCAGGTACTTGTGATTTAAACGCAGGCTTTTCATTTCCTCGTTATTCCATGTATTGTCCTAAATGATTCATTTAGACTGAGCATAATTCAGGTGTTATTTTGTTAAAGCCTTTCTTGATGATAGATTACCTGTTTTAAAGGCCTTGGTAACTGTGCCAATTGACTCATTTAAACTGAGTATATTTCAAGTGTTGTTTTGTGAAGCCTTTGCTGATTAGAGATTACCTGTTTTAAAGGCCTCGGTAAATGTGCTAAATGATTCATTTAAATTGAGTATAATTCAGGTGTTGTTTTGTTAAGCTTTTGTTGATTATAGGTTACCTGTTTTAAAGGCCTTGGCAACTGTGCTAAATGACTCATTTAGACTGAGTACAAATCAAGTGTTGTTTTGTTAAGTCTTTCCTGATTAGAGGTTACTGTTTGAAAGGTCATGGCAACAGTGCTAAATGACTTGTTTACACTGAGTATAATTCAGAAGTTGTTTTCCTAAGCCTTTCCTGATTAAAGATTACCTGTTTTAAAGGCCTTGACAACACTTTTAGCTGTGAAAAAAGAGATAGACGTCGGGATGTATAGGAATTAATTTTGCAGAGACGACACCTTCTTAGTCTACTCTTTCTACAATTTCATTTCCAAAGGTTTTGTAAGTGCAGTTTACATATATAGGACCTTCAAGTTAATCTTTCTCTACAATAGGAATACTTTTTACTCCATTGACCTCAGTTAGATGTGTGTGACTTGTTTCTTCCGCACATCATAGTCCTTGATTGTTGCGCAATATGTGTCTTGGCATTTTAGTATCTTTTCCAACTGATCCACGTATGACATTATGGTTTCCTCTTGAACTGATTCCATGTGTTGGTTCATTATCTCTTTACTTATCACTTCTTCTTTGCACCCTAGGCAGTTTCTGCTGAATTTTGATCTCTTTGCTTCTAAAGATCCTACCTTCCACAGAATTAGGATGCAAAAAGAAAAAATGGAAAACAAGTTAGAAACTCAATTATTACATTCCAGTTAGCATAGACAAGATTTCTTCTCATATTTACTGACTGCCTTAGTGTGGCTGAATATTGCTGTCAGGGTGCATGTTTGGCTGAAATTGCTCAGTCTGTTGTTTAATGGCTGAGGGAAGTTGACTGCAGAGCATTTTTAAAGTTTTACAAACTCTCTACTTTTGACAGAGAGTGACACTGTTTCATAATCCTGTAGTGTCAAGGAAAAATTGATGTTAGTGACTATCAATTCTGGATGTGGTAGGGTGTAAGTTTTATTGGGCTGATTGTCTAGTTGTACTTCTATTTGGATTATATGGTATTGGTCCTTTTATCTATTTATGAGTCCCCTTCTAGCTGAGTGAAATAATTTGACCCTGACCATTGGCTTAGTGAGGGTATTCCATGTCCCTGTCCATGTTCATGGCACATCTCTAGCACGTTTACAGTGACTGAGACAATACATACCTTTCCTAAGATAAACATTTGCAGTTTCTTTATATTTTCAGGCTTAAACCAAGATGGTTGTCTAATATATGTTTCGTTTTACACCTCCAGGGCCTCACCAGTTGTGTTCAATAACAATATGCCACAGACACCAAAACACCATCGATCAGGATCAGATCCTGTTTGCACTAGTATGGCTGACATTGCAGCTTCATGTGACAATTTTATTCCAACTGCTAGAGGTAAGAATACCATTATATGGAGAGAAAGACAAAGAGATGAATACTTGAAGAAGAAAAGAAAATGAAGGGGGAAAAATCACTTTGTCATTGATTTCTTTCATTTTTATATGATTAGTTGATTATAACAATTTGAAAGTATGTCTTTATTTCTCAATTGTCTCTAGGTTATGGCCCATTTGTTCTCTTCACCCTTTCTTTTGTTGTATGTTATATAATATAGGATCTTCCACACAAATCGAAACCCAAGGAGCCCTTTTTCAGCATTCTTTTAGTTTAAGCCATGCATCTGCGCCACATACCTTTACGTTGAGTAAGATCACTAGGCTCTAACTATATTTGTATTTGCTGTGAGTCAATACTTGCCTGTCACAAGCCATTCGGTTTTATAATATTTATGTTCTCAGACATTAACAAATCAAGATTTTCAAAATGAATTTTTGTCAGCAGAATAATATGATGATGTGACCATAGATCTACTCTATGAGGATCTAATTGATGCAAATATAAAAAGAGGAAGAATAAATTCAGTGGATCTAGAGAAAAATCAAGATTTTCAAAATGAATTTTTGTCAGCAGAATAATATGATGATGTGACCATAGATCTAATCTATGAGGATCTAATTGATGCAAATATAAAAAGAGGAAGAATAAATTCAGTGGATCTAGATCTAGTCAAGACCTTACTAGATTTGATTAGAATTTAAATTAGATCTGCTTAGATCTAGGTCTTACGTTACCATTTTCTTTTGTGTAGGCTCAGCATGTGTAATCTCAGATTTGATGAACATGTGAAAGAGAAGCAGACAAAAACTTCATCAATAAGTATTGAACTGAATAGAAATTTCATGCAATGACATACAGACATTCAACATGGGGCGATAATTTAATGATGAGGTTTTGGCTTGATTTGAAGCCTATTTGAATGGGCTTTATATGGAACCCTTTTATCATATTCTTCTTTGATGAAAGATTCCCATCACTGAATTTGAATTTAAGGCAAACATGGAACATGAGGAAAGCTTGGTGATTATAGGTAGCATAGAATATCTTTGTTTTATGAATTCTATAGTCTGAATTTTGAAACCTCCACCTACCAATGCATTTTGAATATTTCTGTTTTATCTTAATCATATTTCAGGAAAGAGAAACAGCAAAGCAATTCCGCTTTCTGTTAATGCCAGCCGTGTAACACCCCCAACATCAACGTTCATCACACAGCAAAACGATATCATAGAAGAGCAGAAGCAGGTACTGTAACTTTAACAAAGTTAACTTATTTGAACCCAAGTATCTCTTTATGCCTTCTGTCATACTCAGATGTTAACAAGTTAATGAAACTGAATAAGCTTAATCACCAATTCATCATCTAGATTTGGATTCTCAATCTTAATTGTCCAGATAGTTAGATGCCTCCACTTGTCACCATATTAAATGTATGTATTTGACAGTCAAGAAACCAAGCCTATGCTCCAATGTATAATAACATGAAAGGTGATGAAAAAGATTTGTAATAAATAGATTGTATTTCTTGCTTTACTTCAAGGCTAAATTCATATGCTCAGTACTTTAGGAAAGAGACAGTCCTTAGAGAGAGGGTGTGTGGGATGAAATCCTTGCCAAAAACATCTTGCTAAGCCTATGAAATAGGTGGTCTGATGAAGAGACCCCAACTTAAACCAAAACCAAAAGAGTAAAAAAAGACAATGAATGTAAAGTGTCAATAATCTGAAAAAGGAGAATTAATTTTTTTGTTAACGATTACACAAAAAATAGATAAGATACAAATGAGGAGTTACAAAACATAAAGTTATTCATTGATCCAGTACTATTTTATGCTGAAATGTATTATAATTATAAGGTGTGTATCACCGACATAAAGAAATGGATGGATAACAATAGACTAAATATTATTTGCACTAAAAAGAAATCAAAAGATCTAACAAATTCTAGCCTTCAGATGAACCTTGGAAACAATACCATAAGTCCTTTCAACAAAGTAAAAAAAACTTAGGAATAATTCTAGACACATCTCTGACAATGGAAAATCAGGTCAATTCTCTCTGTCAATCTGTAATTATTGAACTAAAGAAAATAGCCATCATAAGA
Organism: Goniobranchus geometricus; assembly: GCA_028565895.1. Classification (NCBI taxonomy): domain Eukaryota; kingdom Metazoa; phylum Mollusca; class Gastropoda; order Nudibranchia; family Chromodorididae; genus Goniobranchus; species Goniobranchus geometricus. The sequence continues at coordinate 9,362 of JAOWAY010429572.1, read as the reverse complement.
CTGTTTCTCACCATAGAAATGACTAAAACCCTGAGATCATCATCCGACTCTATTCATCTCCTCGTCCGGAGAGTAAGCACAAAAAATGGTGAACGATCGTTTGCCTATTTTGGACGCAGTACCTGGAATTCCCTCCTAAAATTCATCAGAGAAATGTAAAGTCTTGACACTTTTAAAAGCCACTTAAAAACATTTTATTTCAAGAAACAATTCAACTTATTTCCATAATGTAACAACACAGGAAAACACACCCATCCAACCATTCTGTAAAATACAGAATTATTTACCATGTCTACATTTTATGATCTCCAATTAACAGAATTATATCAGTATTACCACTGATGTCATTGATTTTGTCATTACTATATATTTCACCTAATCAACATGCTCAAGTTTTGAACATTTAATATCAAATGTGTACAAAATTTTGTGACTTTTTAATGTATGAATATATGCCAGTATGTATTTGTATGCATGTATATATCTAGATTTTTATAGTGTGTGTCATTTAGAATTGAAAATGTAAACTGCTAAGAGCTGCACAGATTTTGTGGAATAAGGGGTGTATAAATGCTATTTATTATTGTTAATTATTATTATTAGCCATATGTGTGCTTGCGCGTTGTTGGAAAATCACAGTGAAAAAATTGTATATATGCAAAGGAGGTTTTTATTTCATATTTATCTTATTAATTTTATATTTCTGGTAAATAATGCACCTAATAAATTTTTTGAATTTTCACTTCAATTCAGAAATCGCAACAACAGGATGATAAATTCATTCAAGCAATGGCTTCTCCACTAGAGCTTCTACGATGTCGATCATTATTAAAAGAAGACTTTATCCTGGCAGAAAGTCGTCCCTCTGAAATGGCATCTGGAAGTGATCCTGCATCTAGCACAAGCAGTCTTTCTTCCTCATCTCCTCGAGATGGCTCAAACCTAATTTCACATTCTCCTCTTCGATCTCATAAGCTTGATCCATCTTTTACAACTCTCACTGAAGTGCAGGAAAGTACCTCAGGATCAAAATGTATGGCACAAAGTGAGCTGATGACTGATAACATAAACACAAGTTCAGTGAATCTCAGCGAGGAAGCAAAACCTCTGATTAGAGAGCCTCAGCGGCGTATTCGTCGAAATTCAGAAAACTCTTCCTCAACAGGAAGCATTCTTTTAAATACTGATCCTTTAATCAAGACAGATTATCCATTAAGTTTTCAAACAGGGAAAGGAATTGTAAAATCTCAGAGTATGAGGAGACATTCAAAACCAACAGGCTCCGATTGTAAAGGGTTAAACATTAGCAAAAGCCAAAGCCTTGAGAGTTTGTCACCCAGACGTGTGGTTACAGTAGTGGCAGCAGATGAAAACATATCTAAAATGAAGGGATTAAACACAGAATCCCCCTCCTCATCATTAGAATTGAGTCCTTCCTCAAAAAAACAAATAACTTTTACAGCAAGTGTTCAGCTTGACACAAGGAATGAAAAGAAAACCTCTGAAAAATTTGAAATGAAAAAGGATAAGAAAAATGTTCCATGTGATGAACAAAAAGTTCATAGGTCTCAAGCTGCCCCTTTCAGTGGGAAAGCTAGAATCATAGGAAGCAATGATATTGACAAATGGGACAATGTTAATTACTCTCAAGAACAAAAGCGATTTGCCAGATCAAAACAAGGATCAAGTGAAAATCTTTGTGTTTTTGTTCCTGTTCAGTCTTCCAAAGAACCATCTAAGTCTGCCATCAGTCAAAATGCAAATGATAGAAATAGTCAGGTTACAAAAAGTTGTACTTCAGCTATTGAACAAAATATAAATGAACAAAGCAGAACAGAGGAAAACAGACCAAAAACGTCATTTAAGGATAATAATGACACATCAGAGAAGAAAATTTCCACAAGAAATGAAATTGTGAAAGCTAAACACAACCAAGAGGTAAATCATTCAATTTCAAATCAAAATCTGCAAGCAAGTCAGAATGATAATGGTGCGGTCTCTAAATCAAGCTTTGGTATGTCAAACAGTCAACAGTTTTCCATTAAGTCAAATAACAACAGAGATTTATCAAAGTCCATACAAGTTATTCATGACACCAATAGTCAAGAACAGAAAATTGCTTTACAAATTTCAGAGCCTCAACCCTGCTCAGCACCGAGGAATAAAATAACAATGTCTAAAAGCTGTTTACAATTTGAAAATTCAAAGGGCATAAAAGAAGAACTCAATGAGCGCCATTTCACAGTGACAGAAGAGTCCGAGCGACTTGGGAGTGCAAGTAAAATAAGAATGCAGGAAAGATTAAATGCTTCAAAGCAGAAGAAAGTCGCATCCTCTGAGAAAGAGACTGCAAAAATAAAAAAGACTGATGAAGTCACTCCTACAGTAGCAAAAAGCAGATCAGTGAACAGAGCTGCTCAGATTGAGAATTCAATACGGAAAAATCAAATTCAAAGTTCTGTCATACGAAAGAGCACTGGTCAATCTCAAAACACTGCAAAATCTGAAAGTATTGCCACAAAGAAAAAGCTCACAAAATCCTCTGAAAATGCTATTGGTGGTGTAACAAAGACTTTCAGTACCTCCAATGTTTTCAATAAGAGTAATGAATCATCATCTTCTCCATCTCAGAAGAGTATATCTAAATCAAATAACTTTGTTAGACCACCTGAACAGGCATTATCTACAAATACGAATAATATATCATCACAAAAAAATCCTCTTCCCATATCAGAGTGTTCTCATTCTGTTCATGAAAAATCTTCTTCATCTTCAGCCACAGTTAAATCCATTTCAACATCAAAATCAAATGAAATTAGTAGTGACAGTGTTAAACAGTCAAATCCTCAAGCGAAGGATGCAGTAACTGCCAAAGCTTTGGATCCAAATGTAATTTTAACTCCAAGAAATACTGAACCCCTCGTCAAAATTAAGTTTGACTCGCCCAACTCCTCACAAACTGCAAGTGCCAGATCTGTAATTCAGAATCTTCCACCATCTGCTGTCTCAACTCCTCTTATTGTAAATCCCTTTGAGGGTTTTCATGAAAAACATAATCCTTCAGAAGAAAATACAACTACAGATGCAGTAGTCAAATTGCGGAAAGCTTCCCAAAAGGCTGGCAGTTCTTCCAATAAAGTTATCAAGAAAACCACAACCATAGGCAAAAGGCCAACCTCAGGTAGCTCACGAAAATCATCCTCAGCTGGTAAAAAACGTGTTGTAAAACGAACTGACTCAAAAGATGAAACAAACAAAGAGGTGAGGGTTAAAAGTGGCAGAAAAAGGTTAGGCCAATCCAAAAAAAAAGTAGAACAAGAAACAACAGACACCAAAATTACTGCAGATGCAGCAAAGACAGATGTAGCCCTTATATCTGGTATTGGTTGGCAGTTGTCTACCAGCTGTTTGGACACTTCTAATGTGAAGGTGGCAAGGAAAGTAAATTTCCAGCTTTCATCAGAACTGGATCTTGCAGGTTCTGATAACTTTGCTGAAGATGACAGTAATGATCAAGAAGAGAATTGTAGTGACAACCAATGCCAGGATGAACATCTCAAGAATAAATCAGAATTACAGCTTTCCTCTGTCATTGAGAGTGGTGATACTGATTTCAACCTAAAGTCAGATCCTGAGAATAAAGCTCTCGAAGTTTTCAAGGAGAAAATAACCCTTAATTCACCACGTTTCCAAGAGATGAAACGCCGTCAAGAATCTCAAATAAATTTTGATCTTCCAGTAGTTACAAATGATGGTTTTCCTCCCATGAATTTAGATATTACTCAGAGAATGCCAGAAATGAATTTTTATACCAGTGAAGTTCAAGATTCTAAGACTAACTCAACAATGTCTTACAACCATAGAATTCAGAGAGAAATTTTGATGGACAAATTAACACCAATACCAGAAGCATCATTTGTATCAAAAACAATCAATGCCATATCTCAATTTGATAAATCCATGCCAGAAGACAAACTTACAGAGCTGCTGGAGGACCCACCGACAATTAATATGAGATTGAACAAAACAAATAGAAAGTCATCTGATAAACTTGATTCATCATCAAACCAGGCAGATAAAAGCTTTGAAAAGGGATCTTGTAACTATGAATACACTTCCTCTGGTAAAGCAATTCGTAGGACTCAAAGTCTGAGAGATTCAAATAAAACGGATAAAAGACCTCGCGAGAGAAAGTTTTCTGAGTCCAAATTAAATGGCGAAGAGGACAATATTGAAGAAGTTATTGAGGAAATTTTGTCTACAACGTTATCATCAAATACATCAACACTTAAAGGAGTCAACCAAGGATCTAACATAGCCTCCATTCACACACTTACAGAAGGGGATAAGAATTTACTCTTGAAACTAAAGAGTGCTAGCACTGATTCTCCTTTTCATGCAAGGTCAGCTAATGCTATGTCCAGATCAATAAATTCACCGGTTCCACCTTTGTTGCAAGACATCCCTGACATGACTGTTTCCATGGAAAAGATTGCATCCCAAAAGGATGAAGAGAATGGAGAAATTTACCCAGATATTAAAATTATTGAGCAGATACATGCTAATTTGTTACAGAAAGCTCAGCCTGTCTCAAACACTGAGCTCAAAATTGCACCACAAAAGGAGATTAGTGCCTCCACATCCCTTATCTCTTCTCATGAAAACCACATGAAGCCACCGCTGTCTTCCAGATCATCTTTTAAGCAGGGAGGAACCCCAAGATCAAATACTCCATTGACAAGGTCAACATCAATGAAGGAACCAAGATTAAAGGTTAAGGATCTGTTGGATAATGAGAGTGTAAGTAGACTAGTTTGCTAGAGAGATCTTTGAAGTAATGATTGAGAGAGGAAAAACCTACAAAAAACACTGCCATTTAGATGCATGTGCATTGCATTTGCCTTTTTCTTATCCAGTCATGCTTCCTGACAAGCAATTATTTGAACACGTTTTTTATAAATCAAGGAATGAAAAATGTCTATATATCGGCTTATATAAGAATTAATTGAAATTTATTTTCATTTCAATATATAATATATATTATAACCGGAGTCTTCAAGATTAAGTTGGTTTGTGTCTGTGTGTGTTTTTTCTTTTTGTTTACCTCTCTTTAAGATAAAATTGTCTCGGTCAAGTATTACTACAATGGACTTTCGATGTGGTATACATGTAACAAGTTTCTGATTGAAGAAGAGAAAGTCCTCACATTAAAGCATCTTGTGATGAAATGCCACCATTTTTCTCTTATTGAATTTAATGTAAAGGGGATGTCTCTCTCAAAAAGCACAAATTGTAGTCATCATTATTTTCATGTATGAGGCTGAGTTATAGTTTATTGGTATGGCACCTGCCTAAGGGCCAAAGGGCTAAGTTCAATCTTGGGTTTATATATTTCCTTCTGAAGGAGTCAATTTCCAGAGTTTTGTTCTCCTCCCTAATTTTATGGCATCTAGGATTTGTAAGTGTCAGTTTCTCAGAGATGGACCTTAAACTTGAAGATCTCATGCTTAAGAAAAACATTTTTTGGCAGTGGAAATTCTAGAAAAGAAAGGCTGAAAAGCCATTGGCAGGGAAAGATTAATTTCTATCATTCCACGCCATGATCTCCTATATCATGTTTTGCATCATAAAGGGCATCCAACATAAAACCATACCAAAAAATAAGGTTTGGATATGCTAAAAGAGGGGAAAAAAGATTTTCACAATTGTTTAAAGTTATTTTAAGGGATCTTTGACCTAAAGGAGTGATTAAGATAACTTGCAAATCAATAAATTAGAAATATCACATCCTTAGTAGTAGCATCATCATCTTCTCATACCATGTTTTTTTAGTCACATGAGAGACTGGAGTTTACAGAGGAAGAAGCTAAGCAACTGGCACGAGTCATGAGCAGTTTACGGCACATGGAACTTCACACTGGCACCCCTCTCACTTCATCAAATAGAGACGGATTTGGTGGATCTGCGAGATTACTTTCCAAAACAAAGAAAATGGATACGCCATCTGCACCAACTGTTCACTCAGCATCCCTCGCCATCCGCCCATCCTCAACTGGAGCTGCCGCAAAACTGCGGGGCAGATTTCATGAGGTCAAAGACACCAATGGCATTCCCTTGCCTGGCAATACTCAAAAAGGGAATCAAGTTTCTGGAAGTCAGCAGGAAAAAATGCCAACAGATCAGGTATTTTCATACATTTGTATTGGCTTTGAATGTACACAGTGGTTTAGGTTCATGACTATTATTTTTATTCTTTCTACGATGCCTGCTATCATCTCTTTTATGATCAATCAAGGAAAGAAGAGTAAAAATGAAAACAATACCTCTCTATCTCTGAACTCAAGATTCCTTTGTAATACAGTAGTGACCACCTAAGATTCCACCCCTTGGGAAAATGAAAAAGCAGGATCTTAGGTGGACTGGGATTTTAGGTGGGCGAGGGAGATAACACATAGTCATTCAGAATCACACCCTATATGCAGGCGTGGTTATAATAAAACTTAAAGAAGACAGTTTGTTTTCACCCTGTCAATTACAACACATGTCTTTGCTTTGAATATTTTATATAAACTCCCACGCAAATGACATGTTTACAGGTAGCGTAAATCTAAAACGCCATTGCCATCAATCCACTCTTTTTCAAGCAGTCAATTACCCAACATTTCAATTAAATTTGTTCTATAATCTTATGACATAAAGTAAGCACATGCCAATTTAAGGTCTACTTTTTGACATTGTCGCATTCCAATGATGCAGAGCAATAGTCCATTGATAGATTCCCATGCACAGTCGATGACTTTGTTTCAACCAGACACGGGTTGGTGCCTTTCAGTTACACTTAAACCGGCTATGGTGACAAGGTGACTCTTACATGTGCTCAGGTGGTTAGCTACAATCTTCTTATGGTTTTGACGGAGACGAAAAATAAAACTGATCCCGCTCTCGTCACCTAAGATCTCGCTTTTTTTTAATAGAGGTGTGACAAATTAGACCCGCCATTGGTCACACCACTGTCTAAAAAAAAGTGGGATCTAAGGCGATGAGAGCAGGATCTTGAGGGGCAAATTTATAAAGAAAAGATTCTGTTTCCCAAGAGGAGCAGGATCTTAGGCAGAAAGGGGTCTTAGGTGTCAGGATATTAGGTGGTCACTACTGTAATAGATATTTCTTTTTATTCTTGTTTGTTATCTTCTTTCCTTTTTTTTTTTTTTAAAGATAAGAGGTAGCACTATAAGTCACAATTTGAAAACACACTTCTTTTCAATGAAAGTGACCAAATTGTGACCTAGACTTGTTTTCAATCAGTGGTGTGACCAGTCAAATATCAAATGAAAGAAAAATGCTATGGTTGCCTAAAATACATCAAGAGAAGGAAAAAGGCACAAAAAATATCAATCTGAAATGCAAGCTTTCATAGTACAAGTAGTTATATATATATGTAAACTCTCATAAACTTTCTAAAAGTCAAATCTATATTTTTGAATATTTTAGCTTTACCTTATCATGTATCTTCAAAACAAAACAGTATGTGATATTTTGAAATCATATTCATTATCATATATTGTTCATTGTTTACAGCATAAAGTGCACAACGAAGTTTCACCATCACCAGATGATGGACCTGTCTCAGGAGTTTCAAGGCCGCATTCTGTAACAAGTTCTGTTGCTGATGCAGCTGAGATTGAGGTATGCTGTTTTTGGAGCTATCTTTGCCTCAAAAGTAAAATACAATAATACTTTTGTGGTCTATGACTTACTTCACTTAAAGCTGTGTCAAGACCAAAAACAGTCATGGCCTGTCACAATGTTCCTTTTTTTGTTGTTTGATTCTTTCTTTTTCAGTACAGTAAAATTCACTTTTGTTTATAATATTAGAACATGAAAACAAAATTCCCAGATTTGAAACAAGAAGACCCTAACGTGGAGAAATACAAAGTAAGTTGGATTGTTCATCGGTGATCAAGAAGATGTAGAATGCAGAAAACGTATGTCCACCATTGCTCTAAATTAACTAATGCACGCCTGGATGAGAGGAGACAAAATCAAAATAAAGATAAAATCATACAGAAGTCTTTTCAAATCGGTTTTGACATACAATTATCTTTGCCTGAAAAGTGAAAATCAATTTTTCTGGTCAAAATTATACATAAATGCTGGTGAGAATTATAAAATTTAAAATTTGGAGACTCTCAGCTTATGTCTCCTTTTTATGAATGTTTTCAATTTATCAAGATTGAAGACACAATCTTTCAGGCATCAAAGCAAACCTTTCACTTTAAATGGGACAAGAAAAGACTGAAATATGAGAAGAATCCTCAGAAATATAGCTTCTCTAAAATAAAGTACCAGTGAATTATTTTACTCAGTCAACAAAATTTTGTCCAAAATGTATCTTTTAATATGCCTATGAAAGAAATATAGAAAGAAGCCATATAACTTTGTTATTTATAGTATGCTGTTCAGTATCTGAATGCTGTCCCATTTTTGTTTCTCCGTGACAGAATTTCTACATAGACTTGACAGTGAGAAGAGGAAGTCTTACAGGTAGCGAATGTACATTGGACAGTAACAAGTCAGAAGATGACACGATTCAATGGAAAAAGGGCAATGTGCTGGGAAAGGGTGCTTTTGGCACAGTAAGTGGGTATTTCAAGACTAGATAAAATCAAGATACATGTAACTTACATGTGTTACTTTTACTATGTCATGTAACTTTTGTCTTGTTGCCAGCCTGAACTGTTGAGTTATTTACTCTTCCATTGTCAATAGCCACATGGATATATCTGCATGTTTTTTGTATTGTCTCAGAGGTCCATAGGGGGTGTCTCATAATTGTTGGTTTACATGGGATATGATATTCTCTCATTCTACAAGGCTTTTGGCAATCATGTAAAATTTGTCTCAGCCCACAGTTTGGGTGTGATTAGGGTCTGAATAGACTGTGATACATCAAGAATGAAAACTTTCTTATTTGCAAATTTCAAGTTTCATAAAACATTGAGATATAGCCAAGAGACAAATAAAAGGAAGAGAAAAAGAAGAAGAGGAATACCCAAAAGAGGGTCTGAAAAGCAGTGAAATGTCACACAGAGGCATAGGTAACAGAGCAGGGTGACTAGTAACATACAAACACAATTATAGAACCTTTATTTGGGAAATACATTGAAAAGTATATACTGATATAAAGAGAGAGCAAGTAGTAGTAGTAGTGGTGGTGATGGTCGCAATGGTAGTAGTAATAGTGTAAGTAGTAGTGGTAGTAGTAGTAGTAGTAGTATAGTAGTGGTAGTAGTAGTAGTAGTAGTGGTAGTAGTAGTAGTAGTAGTAGTAGTAGTAGTAGTAGTAGTAGTAGTAGTAGTAGT
>JAOWAY010429461.1:0-13871 GCA_028565895.1 Goniobranchus geometricus | reverse complement strand
TTCTGTCCCATACCTTAGAACAGGTTCACTTTTATCTTCCTAGAAAGGCAGGAATTTTACTGGGATATCGTCAGTGTGCAAACATTTTAGCTTAAGTCATATTTGGTACTTTTGAGAAAAGTAAAAAAAAAACAATTTATAACTGAGCCAGTTAGTGACATAGGTCAAAATGAAACATTTTATATGTTTAATCTTGGTGATAGACTATAGAGCGAGGAGTGTTAAAATGAACCAGTTTCATTTCGGCCGAAATCTGACTTAAGCCATTATGTTAGCATGATATGAAAGGATACATTCAATTCTTGCTGATTTTTAATTGTCGATACAGAAAACTGTCACCTGCAAAGAGTTTGGTTCTTGCTGAGAAAACATTTATGTAAAACTTAGCCGAATGGTCTAAAGAGGAGTCTGCTAAAGATAAAACTTGCTTAGGATGATATTATTTTTAAGATAACTCGTCGTCTGGTCCCATTTTTTCTTCTTTATACCACTACGCATCAAAGTCTAGTTGGATAAACCTGCTTTGCTCTCTGTATGCTTAAAATTAACTTTTCATGGTCGTCGAGATCTCTCTTTCCACTTTTGAATGAAAGGATTGTTTCCCTTGGAAATAGTTAGGATAAACATTTAAACTCCTTGGTCTGGTCCAAAGGAATTTTATCTTAAGCGGATTCCACTGTCGTGTGTATTCAGACCCAGTTACTTCTACCTGCATGTATTACACTGACTGGACGTACATATTTCAAAAATTAGATTAATTTTGTGAAGCAATGTGAAATTCCAATGACATTTAGTTCTATAAAGAGGCCATTGTATTCTTCTTGATCAAAAGTCAAAGGATTTAGATTCAATTTGCCTTTTAGCATTGTGTTAGCATTGAGGCAGCTGCTGAAATCACTGCTTTCTGTAATATTAATAAGCAGAGATTCACTATTTCTTCTATGTTTGAATCCATGTTGTAAGACTTTCAGGATTTCAAGTTTCTCTAAGTTATTCTAATACAATGTTGCATGTGTCAGATGTTTTACATTATACTTTATCAAAAGTTTTAGCAAGTCTTAGGGTTTAGACTCAGTTTGCCTTTTAGCATTGAGACAGCTGCTGAAATCACGAATTGTTGTATTAAGCTAAGATTCACTGCTATTTTTGAATCCATGTTGTAGGACATAAGGAGTTACTCTAATACAGTGTTGCAATTGTCAGATGTTTTACATTAGGCAGACCCTCCATAGACGGCATATAACACTCGGCACACAGCACATGGCACGCGTGCGAAAGAAAATTAAACACAACGATTTAGAGTTGCACACTCCTTCGACAGCACGACAGCCGCGGCGAAACATTGCATGCCTCGCTTTGCTGCATTGCTGAGTTGTTTTTTTTGCCGTGTGCTGCTAAAATGGATGACTACAAGGAAGAAATTATTGATTTTGTGAGAGACCGACCGCTTCTTTGGGACCTATATGCCAAGACTAATTTTTCTTCTGCTGATACTGGTTCCCGATAATTACAACCAATTGGTTGTAGATGAGGAAGCACTAGGTTCTTCAGTTCCTCATACATTCTGCATGACATTCTTATGTATTTGAAGAACAATGTCTCATCTCTGTGTCAACTAGGAGCAAGTTCGATGAAACTCTCCTCTACTCCACATGATCCACCTTTTCCTCTTCTTTTTCCGATTATTGAGCATTGTTAACATGATCAGAGTATCTTCATCAGACGAATCCAAGATAGGTTGTGACGTGTTGTGTTGTGATGTCATGCTAAGGCCTATGCCGACAAGTCATGTGCCGTGTGCAGCCTATGGAGGGTCTGCCTTATACTTTATCAAAAGCTTTAGCTAAAGACTACAGGTTTAAATTCCTTTCAACATTGAGACAGCTGCTGAAATCACTGAATTTAGTAATAAGTTGAGATTCACTTCTTCTGCTATGTTTGAATCCATGTTGTTAGACATTCAGATTTCAAGTTTCTCTTTAAGTTGTTCTAGTACAATGTTGCATGTGTCAGATGTTTTACATTATACTTTATCAAAAGCTTAAGGGTTTAAATTCCATTTGCCTTTTAGCACTGAGACAGCTGCTGAAATCACTGATTTCTGTAATAAGCTGAGATTCACAATTTCTTCTATGTTTGAATCCATGTTGTAGGACATTCGGGATTTGAAATTTCTCTAGGTTACAGTGTTGCATTTGTCAGATATTTTTCATTATACTTTATCAAAAGTTTTAGCAAAAGTTAAAGGGTTTTGATTCCATTTGCATTTAGCATTGAGACAGCTGCTGAAATCACTGATTTTAGTGATAAGCCGAGATTCACTTTTTCTTTATTTGAATCCATTCTAGTACATTCAGGAATTCAAGTTTCTCAAAGTTATTCTAATGTAGTGTTGCATGTGTCAGATATTGTACAAGCTTTTTTTTTGTTTGTTTATTTTTGTTCAAGATGGTAACGGGTGAAAGACGAATTTCAGAATTTTTCAGCCAAAGGGGTTATATCAGTACTTTTCTTGGGACTTCTAGCATTTGGTGCTGATTGTTTGTTTTGAGTTTTTCACCTCTAGCTGTGATTTTCTGATTCCTAGGTCTATTCCTGGGTCTATTTCCCCGAGCCCAGCTTCTCTACCCATTTGGGTTTCAGAGGTGGGCTCCAGGTGTGCTTAATGTTGACCCGTTGCTGGGTTCATTAACTCATGGCCAAGCTAATGAAGGTGGTTCCATTTAAGCATTTTCCCGATCTGGGTATAAGTCCTAGTTTCAAAGAAGTCGCTATTAGAAGGATATTATTTCAGCAAGATTTGATCTTAAACTTCAACAGTTTGTATGGGATTTCATCTAGTATGGTCCATTTGCTTGCTAGTTCTTTAATGTTGGGTAGTCCAGATAGTACAGGGATTCCTCATTTAGCAATTTTTATTTCTTGCATTCTAGGAAACTTTGTTTTTATGACTTGATGACCATATTAGTTGATTCTTTTTTTTTTCTTTGTAAGGAGAGATGCAAATGCTGTTATCCACGAACTATCTCTCCATTTTGGTTAACTGTAAATATTATAATGTGATTTATGTTCATTGTTTATTGTAAATGCATCATTTCTTCTTTGGCGATTTTTTCCTCCCTTCCAAACCAAGTTTCTGCTACATTAGCCTTATCTTTATCCGCGACCAAAGATAGGGTCGAAAAGTTCTTAACAAACCAAACAATCAATGGAATTTCCTTTTCTTGAAATACGGCATCAAATTCTCATTCGGGCTGTTGCTTGGTGTAGCTCAGTAAACGTTGAGTTAAGCCATGTTCATGATGGAAATGATCTGGTTGCACCATGCTGGCACAATGGGGTCTTGTGTCCCTGGGCAAAGCACTTTATTCTGCTTAGCATTCTCAACTCATGTTTGAATGAGTACCTGGCTATGGACATGAAAAGATCATTTTCTTCATTGGTGTTTTACATCTCTTTTCGCCTCTATTGGTATAGGATGGTAGGCTAATTAAAAGTAACAGAACAGAAACAGAAAATTTGGCTCTATTGGTCTAGGATGATAGGCTAATTAAAAGTAACGGAACAGAAACAGAAAATTCGGCTCTATTGGTCTAGGATGGTAGGCTAATTAAAAGTGACAGAACAGAAACAGAAAAAGTAACCGTTTGCGGAAGAGGAAAATTGTCAAGGAAGAAAAGAGACATTTAAAATAAATAAACATAAAATGACAATTTAAAGAGAGAAAAAAAATCCATTAAGCCTTAAACAGGCACCACCATAACTTTCTACCAGCCTCTCTCTCTCAGCAAATCCACACTGTTAGGAGGTAAGCAGTGAAAGAAAACCATATTGAGTGGAACGAAGATCAATATGTACAAGGAAAAAGGAACACAGGACAATTCAGACCCATGTTCGTTTTGGTCCAAATTGCCTTGACATTCCTTTTATTTTTATCAAGTACAACAACCCTAATCTCACAAATATTTCTACATATTGATCTCGATTCCTACTCAAAAGTAGTAGTAGTATTTTTGTATTCAACTGAAATGAGACCAAGGCCAAAAGGGTTATTTTAATTCACATGAATTCTTAAATTTTAATTCCTTTTATGGATGATAAATATGTATATTGTTTATGTAGCTACAACATCAGCACCATCTGAAGGTTAAGAGACGAGTCCCCATAGGAAAGCTCAGAGATATTCTGGTTTATCGGTGGATATCTTTGAGCAGAGACTGGCCGTCAATTACAATATACAGGCAAATGTCTATTACAAACACAGCACCAGCCCTACATCCATAAGCTACAACTGACCATCGTAGTGTTAAAAAATCACAGGCATACATTGGTAGACTTCCCCCTCATTATTATGACTATATATATTTTAAGAGTAAATTAACGACAGATTTATATTGTCTGTGTCATTCTCTAAACATACAACTCCATCATTTTCCAAATTTAAGACTTTCGGCATCAATACGATCCTTCCTGCATCTGCTCATCTCCACTTTAGGCAGGGAAATTTTAAGACTCCCTCCACAATGAACTTGTACGTTTAGGGAATGGCACTTGACATGTTTATAAAATATATATATATTAGATAACATGCACGACAAAAGGTGAAATTACACAAATCCACCCTTTCCCCCAACAAAAGTCAAAGGTAATGTAATGTGCCTATATTAAAAAAAAAAAAAAAAGAAAAGAAAAATTAAAATATGAGCATTTATATAGCGCTAAATCAAGCGTTTCCCCTAGAGGCCTTTTCCAACGAAACACCTTGACTCCAGGTGGAGTATACAGAGAGATGCAGCCATTTTAAAGGCACACTTGCTCTAGCATACTGACAAGATCCTCCCCTGCCTATAGCCCCGTACTCAAGAACACCTGAGTGGGGTGAGGAAAATGTGTGTAAAGTCTTTCCCAAGGACTAAACAATGCTACAGCAAGGCATGGCTTCAAACTCCGAACCTTGTGGTAAGAAGTCCAACGCCTTGACCTCACCTCCGCCACGCTGCCCCATATATATGACATATACACATAAACATATGATAAATAAAATCTTGTGAAACATTTTAAGAGAATCTAGGAAACCTAAGCATAAGTTGATTTCTGTGCCATGCATCTCATTATTCCATAGTCAGCATTTCAAAAATAAAAAAAAATCTAAGGGGGCACTTGAAAAGTACAAAAATTTGAAATGTGCCCAGGTATTTTTTGAAAGACCGTATTTTAAGTTGGCAAGCCAAGTCTCAGGTCCTGGATAAAAATTACAGTATTTGATGTCAAATATAGCAGATATCAGAAACATCATCGATTAGAGCTTATAACTTTACCCTTTTCTTCTTCTTCATGTACACCTTCATGCCTCGTCTTGCCCATCTATGCTAAAAGATACAACAAACATAGGAGGAACAAAGGCCTCAAATCTTAGAGCTAACAACAAATTGGAATTTCTCTACCAAACTATTTCTGTAACTTCACAAAGTCTCAAAGTTAACTACCATTAACTACCACCATCAGGCTCAGTGGACATAAGTAGGCTATGCAGTAGTTTTCATATCCAAGGAGGCATTTTTGTCCCTTGCCATATAGAAATATATACACCCTTTCTTATGAAGACGCAGAATGGTAGGGGGACCTTAGTGCATCTTGGGTAAATCATATCTTCTTGACTTAAAACTGATTCTTGTCTAAATTTAATTCAATGCAATAAACTAAAAAATACTAGAAAATCTATAAAATCAGCATTTCTACATTTCAGCAGGCCTTCACTGCCTATAAATCTCACAATACAGCAATAAAGTCGATCAATATTTTAACGAAGGCTTAAATCATGTGGCAGAGAGATTAGCCTATAATTCAATTTACAGCCAGCTCATAATTTTTTTTAACTAAGCACACACACCCACACATACAGAATTTCTGAGAGCGGAAAATTCATGAGAAGAAGTGAAAGTGTTGAAGGATTAAGACCTGAACTACACTATTTCTGAGCATTGGCCCAACGTCTCTCTAGTATCTAGTGCAGAGGCAACATTACACAGCACCTCCTAAAACTTATATCAGTCTAGTCACCTCACTATGGTAACATTATGTGCCATAGACTGACTTGGTTCCCTCAAGCTCAAAGTGCCTGACCTTATCCTGGTTTCTATGGCATGAAGCGGCCAGTGACAGACTTTATCCATCACTCTCTGAATAAGTATAAGATGCTAGCCTACTGCAGTGTTCTTTGCCAGCCAAAGCTGTACCTATTTTCACCTGGGTCGAGGGACGCAACAGGGGCAAATTTTCTTGCTAAAGAAAAAATATGTGTCCGCAGCGAGCTTCCAACCAGATGCGTCTCGGCCAGCAGACCAACGCTCTACCACTGAGCTTCAGCCCTCCCATGTTATACAAAGTCCTAGCCCCTCAGAGGGCCTGCTGACCAAAAGATAGCAAGTTTTATTCTCACTACAGACACATGCACTTCTTCCACGAGCAAGATAATTTTTTACAAGAATAATAATTTGGATTTATAGGGCGCCCTACCTCCCAGATAAAGAGAGCTCAGAGCGCCGATTTACCCCTTGGGCTTCACTCGACTCAGATGAAACACGGTTCAGCTTTGGATGGAATATATGCTCTGCAATCGACAAGCATCAATGTATGAAAATGGGTACTCCTTAGGCTGGAAGAGTACTCTGCAATAGATAAGCATCCTACTCAGAGAATGCTGCATGAAATCTGTCCCTGTCCACTTCATGCTATAGAAACCAGGATAAGCTCGGGCCTGATAAGCCCATACTAGCACCCATGGATGACTACAGCCTTGCTATCGCATTTGAAAAACTACAAGTAGGGATCCAAAATAGCTCCCAGTCACATAGATAGATATGCAACCATTACAATTCCATGTGAGTGTCTTTAAGAAATTAAGCATAATAAATATACTACAATTTACCATATTTTAATTTTATGGTGAATAGGAAGTCTTGAATGAGAGTAAAAACAATTATACTACCATCTTTTCACTTTAAATATTCCACATCTCAAATTATAAATCTATCTATCTGCCTACCCACCCACCTTCATTTCTGTCTAGGCTCTTACTTCCAATCATAATTTCAATTCTATTTCTCTCTGCCATTCTATGTTCGCATCTTAACCATATAAATAACCAAAAAAAAACCAAACCATTCTTGTAACACAATACCGTGCCTGACAGAAATTCTTCTTTCACTTAATCTATTTACTTTTGTAGCCACCTTCCGCCTCAAAAAGAGAAGCTATTACACTTCTTTAAAGCAATATCTAGTTGACTACTTGTCAGTTATCGAGTTGCCTTATAGTCCTTCAATTTTTTTTTTCTTTTTAAAACTATGACAATATTTTGATGCATAATACCGCTCTGATAGCTTCTGTTGGGAAATGCAAAGTAGTAGTAGTAGCATAGTTGAGATGTCAATATGGGGGTGGATACAGGAACATGGAAAAATAAACTCAAAGAGCTTGGCCATACATACATACATACAATTTAAAGTATTACATTGGTCTCCACCATACGTCCACTATCCATGGTCATTCTAATGGACAAAAACAAATATCAAATCAAAAACAAAACAATTAGCAATGAAATTGTCTCTGATAAACACCAAAACTTTTCTACTGCCCTGCCCTTTATATGTACCAAAGAACCCAGCCCATCTAAACAGTAGGTTTGTATCTTCATTGAGGTGGCTGTCGTTACTTGCCATCTCTCCCACCCATGCAGAAGTACAGATTTTGCATTGGAATTGAATATTCTTGGCTTCATGTTGGTGGAAACAGTGGTCGAGTTCCACACAATGTTGGAATGATAAAGGCTTGCCTTTTCTACCACCTCTCAATAGAAGACCCAAGAACACATATATATAATAATGGAACCATATGGAAAAAAGACGGCGATATTTTTACCCCACCTAGGGGAGGTAATTGAGAACAAAAAAAAGTACTTCACATCGAATTAAATAATAGGAGCAATACCAGATGAATTTCAACAGAAAGCACCTCTCAATTCAGGATGCAAGAGTCCATATTTTAACATGGGAACCATACGGAAAACAGGCCATGAGATTTTTGCCCCACTTAGGGGAGGTAATCTAAGAAAAAAAAAGTACTCCATCTAATTGAATAATATGAGCAACACAAAATGAATTCAACATAAAAGAGATACAATTTGCATACTTTATAGAGACTCTGTTTACCAATAAATTAGAGCTCTGTGTGGGAATTCAGTGTGATCAACCAACGTATTTTAAGTTCATCTACTCAGGGGAAGGAATCCAGAAAAAAAAAACATAGTTTTTGTCTTCAACTGGACTGACAGACTGACATTACGCGAGTATTTGTGCCAATGCATGAATTGCAAAATATAGTTGAAAAATTTAAGTTGACACTAAAATAATGATTTTAAGTTGTCATTTGAAATCTTCAGCATATTTACTGAGTTTCCATGTATTTGGTACAACATTCCGCAATCGGACTGTACCAGGGAAATAGGAATATAGGTGACAATTTACATTTAATTGTGGCAATTGGAAAATGTGAGTTCCTGATCTTGTCCTTCCCCCAGTTGTCATTCCAAATTCATCTATTGTTATCATTGTTTGACTCTACTTCACACGCAATCAAAAGATGTAAGGATGACAAAAATCAGTTTATCAGATGAATGATTGAATATTTTACAGTAACTCTGTCTGCAATCAATGACCTTATTATAGATATATTCAAAAACATTTTTTCCTTGTCAAAAACATTTTTTCCTTGGCTGATTTGTTTTTGTTTTGTTTTTTAATAAGATGCTATTCTCATCATCATTTGTGTAAAAAAAAATTAATAAATTCACTAATGCTGTACAGTGGTAAAGCCTTGAATTTTCCCGAGAGAGTGAGCCGTTGGCCTGTCTGGAGTGGGATGTCTGAAGGGTGAATTTACATAAAGAAAAATCGAAATCCTGAGTCATTGGAGAAAGTTCATGGAACTGGACGTTATGGGGAGACCAATATTACATTCTTCTCATAAATCAACAACATTCAAGTGCAAATGAAAATAATACAGAAGATCAAATATGCAGGATGGCACTCAGTGAATAAAAATAATAATACTAATTATAATAATAACAACAATTAAGCATTATCGTAGAGAGTTGACAACAGCAATAGTTTACAAAGTGATAGGTTTTATATGAAAATTGATAGAATATCAAATACGATATATGTGCAAAAAAAGAAAGACACATAACGACAAAAATTGTCAACGTATTGAACAGAAAAATATCTTTCACTTTCACCATTTCAAAAGCAGAAATCTTTTTTACTTTAATTCTTCATTATTTTGCTTCCTGTTCTGTCACAATTAAATATTTGTTTTGGGCGGTTTGTTCATTTGGTGTTTTATTTTAAGGACTCTTTTCAACTAGGCCTACAAAGGGCATCTCAGCACTCAAGAAGAGGCTAGTTTAAAGTAAGAGAGAGAACAGAAGTCATAAAACAGATTCTCAGATGCAGAAGAGAAGTCAAAGAAGAAACATGCATTTAAAATAAACTTTTAAGCATACGAAACATTATGAAATTACTAAAAGCTATACGGCGACATGATTTTACAGGCAAGGAAATTGTCGGTGTAATTCTATAACTATCTTAACTTCCAATTTTTTAAGGACTTTTTTTTTGTTTGGTGAAAACTACAGACACACTTCGACATTTTCCATCAAACCATGAGGTGATTCTGCAAAAACCACTGTGGTTATTCCAAACACACCCTTTAAATGATTATTTGCATAAATAATTGTTTCAGGGCTTGTTGAGTTTGAATAGCTTTTTTTTTGGCTCTCCTGAAAAAAAAAAAATGAATTCAGAAAAGCTACTTTTTTTTTGGCTCTCCAGAAAAAAAAAATATAATGAACTTAGACGGTTAGAGAGTTGCACCCACGAAATATCTCCTCCCTAAATAAAAATAAACTAAATCAACAATGGCACATCAAACCCCAAACTTGCACTGCGGCAACCACACAGGATTTTTGACTTTCCTTTGAGTTCAAAAGCACACACTCTGCCTAAATAGCCAGTAACCCTGATGATAGCTCTTGAACACCACCACCTTCCCTCTCCAATCAAAACTCTCACCTCTGCAGACACAAAAGAGAGCCTAACAGAAGAAGAACAGATGTGAGAAGAAGCTTTCAATCATTCCTTACTGGTGGTACAGGCTCATGGTTGTTAACCTTTTACCACCCAGATTTCCGACTACCACCAGTTATTTATAGACCCATGGGTAGCCTGCTACTTGAAATCACTGTGACATAGGTCTGACCGAATCAAGAGGCACAAGAAGTCACCAAGGCACCCATGGGACTTTACTTGAGTTACTTTCAGTGGTTTTTTTTTTTCTGTTTCTTTGTCTGAAGGCAAAATATTGCATATGTGTGAAGTTTGGTTGAAGATTTCAATTAGCAACCGTGGCCCTGTTTCCCCAGGGTTTCTATGTCATCTCAAAAAACAAAGACGCAGATGTTCATCTTGGGGATTTAGAAGGCTGGAGATGAAGAACAGAAATATTGGGGATGATGGAAATGGATGAAAATAGTCAAGGTGGCAGTGAAAGTGGTAAAAAGAATGTTCAACATAACACTGGATCTAACAGAGGCTAGAGCAGGTCAATACAGCTATAGAACATGACTGTAAACACTTTATGAAATAAACTACAGACTGCAGTAGTCTTTTGCACCCGATTTTAACCAAAATGGATATTTCCCTAGTTCATTTCCTTACACTGGAGAAAGATCAGTACCAACCAATGATGCCAGTAGAATCTCACGGAATTCAATGGGCCCATTCTGAGAAGAACCACAGAAGTCCTTGCAAATACAGACAGGGCCCACTAGTACTACTTGACAGACAACACCAAAACCACCAGGGGAAGGGTAATCACAAACTTATCAATCACACTTAACGACTTCGTGGGAAAACCCCCAAAGACAAAAACTCACACTGAAATCACAGAATGATTAAGAGAAAATGAAAATATTAACGTTTTCTCAAAGATTGATTACTGCAATTCATTGCTTTTGGGACTTACGCGGCAGTGCAACTAAACTGCATACAAAAACTTCTGAGCAATGTTACTTGAATTGTTCACCAGAAATAAAGACAGACAATGCCTTCGCTTTACTGCAGCGGCTCCACTGGCTTCCCGTCGAGCAACAAATACACTTCAAAGCAGAAACCACTGCTTACAAATGCGTATATAAAACGGCTCCAGTGTATGCCAGAAACCTGTTGTGTACAAAGCTACCAACCTGGCAGGTCACTTTGCTCAACCAACAGTGCTCCCTAATTGCAGATTCCATGCTGTCGACTGAAAGCTGGCGTGGGAAGTTTTTACAAAAAAACAACACCAGCCTTCCATCTAAAATTCGCCAGTCTTCATCCTCAGACATTTTCAAAAAGCACCTAAAGATGCATCTCTATAAACATTTCACTCAACTTCATGTCTGCCAATTTCACAGGCCTGTGTAATTGTGGTATAAGCATTGAAATTGCTGTGCATCTAGAGCCCTCCACTTAAAGGGGGGGGGGGGATGTATGGGAAAATACAAATGTTCAAATCATTATTATTATTATTATTATTATTATTATTGTTGTTGTTATATTCATGGTTCTGAGCAGAAAGAAATGATTTGCCTTCACCAGAGACAAGAGAAATAGCCAAGGCACATGATCTGATGACAGTGAAAGAAGAAGCCTATAATTTAAGTCTTTGGAACACCAGGTGACATAACTCACTTATGACACTTCTTGCAGGAATCCTTGGGAATTTGGGAAAAGGATTCAGGGGAAAAGAATTAAGAGGTTCTTTTTATGAGGGACTATTTTTGGTTTTAAAATAAGTAGTAAGTTTGGCCACCAATTTAACGCCTCTAACTCAAAAATCTTTTTAAAAAACACCTACTTCCAAAATAGATATTTCGGACATAACAATTCTCAGGTCCTAAATCAGGCATAATATATTGTTGACTTGGATGAAAGTTTAATTTGAAGAAAATGACAACACCAGTAACAGAAATTTAAAAAAAAAAAAAATCTCATTAGTCTCCTATCCCCACCTCAATTTTTTGCATTTTTTTTTTCTTAACATTCAATACCCATGCATGAATTTTACATAAAATTTCAGCAATCACATACAAATGTAATTTGAACACTTGTTTCTCTCCACCTTTTCTAAACTCCAATTAACAGCAGGCAACTGGCCAAAATATTTACAAAACAAAAAAACAAACAAACAAGGAAATATTCGACAATATGCCTTAATCTACAGTGAAGAAGAAATATATCTCGATAACATCTTGGCAAAAATCTTCAAAGTTTTTATACAGACAATAAGTAATCTGGTTTTAATCTGAGGGAGATGAGGATGCAACACAACAGGCAGCCCTTATTGGTACACAAGTTAGATAAATGCGCTTTTGAAACAGTGAAAGATTTAAAGAATCCAAACCAACATAAAATAGAAGGATCCCCACCCCACACTCCCCAAAAAACCAACAAAAAACAACACAAAATTGACCATTTCAACAAAAATCTAACCACCACTCAATTATCTATTAGATTCTAATATCCAACTATGCCTGCAGTTCACAAAGTTGTTAGTTAGTTACTTTATGGGTTTAATGTCCCTTTTCAACATCATAGGTTATATCAGCGCCGGTGCTATTTTGACATGTTTATGTGCTGCCACACATGAGCCATAAGGTATAGCACAACTCGAATGACTCACCCAGTCACAGTATACTGACACCGGGCCAACCAGTCTTAGTACTGTTCCCATAATGCTGAGCGCCAAGCGAGACAGTTACTAAAATGCCAATTTTAAAGTCGTAGGTATGATTCGGCCGGGGATCGAAGCCGGGACCTCCCGCTTCCGAGGCGGACGCTCTAACCACTCGGCCATCGGATCGGTCATTTACGTATCTTATCTTATATATACCGATCCTTATGGCTCATGTGTGGCAGCACAGAAACATGTCAAAATAGCACCGTCGCTGATACAACCTATGCTGTTGAAATGTGACGTTAAACCCACAAAATAACAAAAATATCTTATCTATAATATCCTTACGCCTACCGATCCGATGGCCGAGTGGTTAGAACGTCCGCCTCAGAAACGGGAGGTCACGGGTTCGATCCCCGGCCGTCATATCTAAGACTTTGAAATTGGCATTTTAGTAACTGTCTCGCTTGGCGCTCAGCATTATGAGAACAGCACTAAGACTTGTCGGTCCGGCGTCAGTATACTGCGACTGGGTGAGTCATTCGAGCTGTGCTATACCTTATGGCTCATGTGTGGCAGCACATAAACATGTCTAAAAAGCACCGTCGCTGATATGACCTTCACTGTTGAAAAGTGACGTTAAACCCACAAAGTAACTAATTAAATCCTTACGCCTTATATCTATTGTTTCAATTGAGATTCGTGTCTCAGATGTGGTAAATTTCACACAGCCATCTCTTGGTCAATAGACTAAGGCACCTTTTCAGTTCCTTAAATTGTGGCAGCTTCCTGTTCTCTAGATCTAACAGTCAGAGTTGATTCCAAAATTCGTAGCATCGTATTGATCTCAAATTGTTGGTGCCATCTCGTTCTTTTCTTCAGGATCGTTCTTCACAGATATGCCGACAACTTGTTCTGCTCATTTGTGACACGGTTTAAATCTTTTTATAAAATCACGTCACATATCACGTGGGCTTGATCTATTCCTGTAAGTGGCATCCCCACATGCCACTTGTCTTTAGCTCATTCGCAAAGCATGGGAGTGTCTGCTAGTCTTTCTGCCTTCATGCTGCTCTGATTTTGTTTTACCCCGCCTC